>WOGN01000146.1:0-31084 GCA_015342105.1 Leptinotarsa texana | reverse complement strand
TCGATTAATGCAGTTTGATCTGCCTACGTATGTTGATAATTGCATGTGACATCTTCCATGGGTATAGGCTCTGTCATGTCTGGCCACTAGTGAAATTCGAAATCTATAACAATGCCGATCTGGATTTACTCTTGGGATAAAGGATAACCAGTCATGATGTATTCACAGATAATTGGATTTATCTACCTTCACCTACATAATTATTATTCAAGCGTAGTGTGCATATACTGCTTTGAAAATCAGTTTGTGATGTACTGATAGAATTTGAGGGAGTTAGGGTTTTTTGGAAAATTCGACGAAGCTAAATTCTGATTTGTTATATTGATAATACCTGTACTGTTCTGGCATTTTAATTCAGAGTTCAATATAACATGAACAATTGATACATCAATACATAGTATGAATGGAATTCCGACCGAACAGATATTCATACGTGACAAAAGAGAAATGTTGATTATATCATTTATTGACGTTCTTGGGTGAATTTGTTGAAATATCACGATATAATTCATGAAAATTCGGGTCAAAGGTGTTGCCTAATTTGTCAATATTGTTATTCTTTTATTAGTTTTAGAAAAATCTTACATGGAGATAAGTCTATTTATTGGAGACAGCTTTTATTCAATTATTAAATATGTTGTGATAAGTTATTCAGATAGATATGATATGAATTATAACATAAAAAATCGTTAGTTGCTTCAAACATTTCGTGTACATTATAGTTGCCTTTCAAACCATAAATTGACATAAATATCCCAGGAGTTTTCGCAAAATTGAAACTATCATGCGAGAAAATAACTCAAGTGGCTTCACAAACCGATGTGACGGTACGTGATTTATTTTGAAAGTTAGGATGGCATTTTTGTTATGTTTTCTCTTTAGGTAGATAAGTAGCTCTCTTATTTCAGAACTGAAATTGTGTCAGATAATTTCGTCAGAGGTCATTATTATTAGTTATGAGTTGAGGTACTCGGCTCTGCTCATGTAGATAATATAATAGTAGGAATCAAAGGATGAACTTTGAATTATAAGAGTTCGACAGATATTGCTATATATTCTCCTATATTGGTAGCGCCACTCGTACAAAAAATATTTCGAATGGTTCATAACGTTCTAGAAAATTTCACATTCCGGAATGTGCTTGAATGAATTAGACTACTTCCAAATATTCCGAATATTCATAGCTCAACTCAAAAGTTTGAGTAGAAGCTCACATATTTTATATGAAAACAAAAACGAAAGAGGGGAAATTCAAAATTTGTGATTTTCACAGAAAAGAAAACCCGCAGAAGATATAAATTAATGTCAAATGGAAATAAAAAGATATATTTCAATGAATTGATGGATGTAGCTATTACTACGTGGTAGAAAATCATAATGAAGAAAAAAGAATTGAAACTTTCTATGTTTTTTACCACTTTCATTTGTAACTAACGTCACTGCAGTTTCGTCCTATGAAGACATTTTCAAACTTATACTTATAGGATGAACTTGCAATAACTTACAAATGAAAGTGGTAAAACATAGAAAGTTTCAATTCTTTTTCCTTCAATAGGATATCTGTTGAATAAAATTGGAAAAGACATCATAAAATTGTTGTAAATATTCAGAAATGATGAAAGTTTGAAAATTGTGGTTATAACTTGTGGTTACGGATATGAAGTGATACTACTGAAAAATTTATATGTTTATACATAAGTGAGGTTGAATATGTATTTACAAAAATATTACGAAAAGATGTATCCAAATTTAGAAATGAGTAGCAAACTTGTAGAGGAAATAGTTTTCAAGATATCAAAGATAGAAATTTGAAGTTACAGAGATTGATCGTTAGTAGCTAGGGAAATTAGATGATTTTAAATTTTTTTATCAACAAAACATTTTTCTCGAGAAGACGAAACTAGAAGCCACGCCAAATCTTTTGTTCTCAGAATGTAATTAAAATTAATAGAAACGTTGGTAGATATTGTATAATTATATTATATTAAGATAATACTTGGGAGAAGTTTTGAATAATAGTAACCTGAATAAAACAATTCTTACCAAGGGATTTATATCACTTGGAGAATTTCCAGCAGACAAGAGGATAATCCAGTGCGTAGTCACAATTTTCACTGCACTAAACACACACAGAATGAAAACCAGGTATTTACCTATTTCAATATCGAATATAAAAAATATATGCATGTATAAATAATTTGTCCAAGAGGAAACACTGGACAATTGAACAAAAATTATATTTACGAATTTAGTAACACTTGGTTACCAAAAGATAGAAATACAAATGCACGGAGCCACCAGCAGGAGCCAACCGCACATTTGTGGTTTCAGTTGATAGATCTTGTGTTTACAAGAAAACTATAGAAAGATCTTGATAGATGTAGCAGGAATTGGAATGTTCCAATTCCTGCTCTCTCATGGTCATAGACCATGCAGGAAGGGGATTCGATCTCCTGACGACTTTACACGGCATTCTGTCATGTAGACACTCCAAATTCAAAAGTACAACCGTAGAACGGACGATTTGTGATGCAAACTCCTCTAAAGTGGCAATAGTGAGATGCAGAAGAAAAGGGAACTGAGGAAATCGCCCTGAAATACACTCCTTTCGAAAGTGACCCACCCTATTTGGTAAATCGAGTTCGCCAGAGTGGTATCAGTTGTTTAATCCATCTCACTAGTTTGTCAGGTACCACACGGCATCTGACCAAATGTAAGATGAGCTCATGAGCTATTATATCAAACGCTTTACGGTAATGTTACGCTTATAAAGTATCGAGTCTTGCGTTCTCTTTGCATCCAGCGACTCCTCTCTTCGACCCTCTCTGCTTATATATTCGTTCGAACACTGGGTCAACTGCGGTGAGTATTCGTGTGTATGAGATGCTTCTAAACAACTTATAACAGGAATTCAAGCATGTTATCGGTCTGTAATTCTTAGGAATCGACCAATCTCCGCTTTTGGGGATGAGAACGGTCCGCCCCTCGACAAATCAACCAGGAATCAGCAGCCCTCCGTCCAGCCATGAGTTGAAAACTCTGGCCAGATGGCGGTGGGTGCTTGGTAGCTTTTTCCACCAGTAAGTTTTCAACCCATCTGGGTCTGGAGCAGCAAAGTTCTTGGAACCCACAAGGGCTCTTCGAATATGATCCGGGATTATCGGGTTGCGCAGTTCATTGAGCTTAGGCTGTCGAAGCTTCGAACTGTACTAGGGCTGGAGTGTTAAAGTTGAGTGGCTGCGGGTGTTCATAGATAACCTTCCACCTGATCAGCGGTTGGCGGATTATCCACAACACGTGGAGGCTCTTGGAATAAGCGAGAAGGTTTTTCGCGGAACCTGAGGTTTTCCGCGATACTTCTCGCTCGCCTCACTAGTGACTCCTTAGCAGCCAGTAGCATTCGTATCCTATCAAGGCAGTGCTGTTTGGTGGTCAGCAGCACGCCTTAACTTAAAGTGTAATGGATACGTCGTAGTTTGGCAGCTATTCGCCGCACTGCGGACGTGAAAGGCCTGTTGGCCATCCTGTAATCCATCACGGCGAGACAACACACGAGACGCGTGTTGTCTCGCCAACGTGATCTTAGTCTCCATCGAATTATTATTATTATGATTATTATTATCATTATATAAATATGAATAAAACACCGAAACTGCACTTTCTTATACATATTTCCTCGACTAATTAGGAAAACTTAAAATCACACCTAAATACGGTTGGAAAAATGAACACCTGCCAATATATTGATGCTTCAACAAATGGAACCAACCTCAAAATAATTCGAAACGAACAATCAATATCCACAGTATCAATGAAATATATTTGTGTTTACATAATTATTAAAAAGTTAAAATTTTATGACGGTCAATGAATAACGCCATGTGAAATCGTATAGCGAATTAATAGGTGTCATTCGCTCGACCACCGAAAAAAAGTGGAACTGAAAAATGTATCACTTTTTTATTTTTTACACAAGAGTGCGGGACACCTGTTGTTGGTTTGCAGCTATTAATAGAAATCGATACACTTTGTCTCATTTGCCGTAAATGCCAACTCTACGCGAATGTGTGTACATTCCGAGATGGTTTTGATATCATTTTATTGCAATTGAATGTGCATTATACTTGTTTGATATTGCGGAGATATTGTAGAGTACTTTATTGGTTGTGTAATGCCAAAGTTGTATGTGTATTTGTGTGTTTAGTACTTAAAAAATCGACGACATTTTATCAAGACATATAATTTATATTTTTGAAAACAAAACCATTTTCAGAACTTATCATAATTCATGTACAAGATGAGTGAGGACCGGCATGTTAAATTCGTGAACCGTGAGAGATTCAAAGTCGGTTGAATAAAGAAAAAGTTGACTATTTAATAGATTTTTTGAATGGCGTTCTAGAATTTTGGAATTGTGATTGGTTCCACAAATATTCGAAAACGATAGAATAAAAAACAAAACTACTTATTCGTACATTTTCTTTGTCACATTTTAAGTAGGTCAAAATTGCGTAACTATTTGTAATAATTTGTTTAAAATGGACTGTCACGTAACTTACAGAAAAATATTTTCTTATTTTTTGTTTAATTGTTCAATTTACAGTTTTTCACTTGTATTTCATTTTATTATGATATCATTTCAGGGTTTTTATTGCTTGATATAACTGTTATTTTCATCTATTCATTTTAATTTTCAATTGTATCCGTTCTTTCAGGAATTTTATATAATTTTGTATCATATTAGACAATGGAATTCCGAACTAACGTAATTTGCATAAATGTCGGATATAATTCAATGTCCATCGTGGTATTAGCCGAAGAAGTAGCTGTTTTTCGGTAGGCATTCAGCAGAACCCACTGTATGGGAATGTTGGTAGAGGTGAATGGAATTGTATTCCATAATATTTATTTTCTCAATATATATGTATGTCTCATCGATACGGTCACCAAAGTCATTTTAAATAATTTACCTCCTGAAATAATAATAATAATGCAGGGAAATGTATATATCTCTCACCTACTTCATCAATACATTTTTATCCAGAATCATTTATTTCGCAATATACTGATCACTTGATAATGTATATTGTAGTGAGGTCCCTTTTCTAATCGAATAGTAAACACGAACCTTTTTATTGTTTAATTCATCAGATGCATCCTCTACACTAATCAATTAGCTGGCATCTGGCAATGAAGAACCGGTTGGTGATTGGAGTGTAAAGAAAACTGTCATCATATTTCTTTCTTGACCAGTTGTCCTAATTCAAGTTTATAGCAGTTTAACTGTCTTCCAAACTGCCGATTAGTTGACCAAGACATGGACCAATTAAAGTTCCAGAGCAATAAAGATTTCAGACGAAGCGACAAAGTGAAGAAAAATTATATGTATCATCTTATATTTTGTAAATACTCGTATTAGTAACAATATAGGTTTGAAAACATAACACAACTGTTGCATTATTCATTGCAAAATTGAGTACTTGAAAAAAATTGAAAAATTTAATTTTTACGTCATATGGATAAGGATAACATCATAAGGATAAACATTTCATTTTCACATCGTATGGAAAAGGATATGGTTTTTGAAAATTATTTTGTACATTGTTTCATTAGAAATATGTTAATAACGACAAAACCTCTTCCGTTACTGAGACTTCCAGATACAACTTTCTTCCGCGCAGTAAACGCACGTAGATACCACTGATTATATCTCCCGCAGTAACAAACGAAACGTTTGGTACTTTAGGTTCCATTCGACCATGATTTACTAGCCGGGATTTTGTTTTCTTCCATCGTGACTCCGACCATGAAAGTCCATGTCCTCATATTAGATTATTGTGGTTTTAGATTTAGACCTTCATGAATTCATTGTTGAAACGACATGATCTAAATTTATGGAATCAAAAAATAAATTGAAAATAAGATTGAAAATTTTAGGTGTTGCCAATTCAAAATAGATATGGATACCTCGCGTTTCTATTCACATTCGTGAACGGTGAAAGATAGAAAGTCGGTTGAATTGTGGAAAATGTATAGTTTTAAGTGTAATTGAATGGTACCAATAAATGGAATTTAACTTTTTTGAGTGCGAAGAAACGCAGAAAAAAAAACATAAATTTCAAAGTCATTTTTCGCTGTATCTCCTCCATTTACCTTCAGAACATTCGTTTTTTTATATTGTACTCTCACAATATGATCATTAAATTTTTGTATTGGATTTTGTCAGACTTAGGAGCACCCTTATCGTAGAAATTTGAAAAGTAGACCTCTATTTTTAGTAGCAATTTTTTGAACGATATTGTTATTTGAGTTATTTCTTTGTTCCCAAAAACTTCGGTAATTTGATGACCATGAAATAAATTACAACCCTGGATCAGTCCTTCCCAGTCCCTTTATAAATCACAGTTTATTCTCATAACCTTCACCTAGTACCTTGATTGAATTGATATCGCAAAGTTCTTTTTTAATTTCTGTAAGGTTTTCCCACATCTTAAAATTTTATGTCCAACACGGTGTTAAATCGGGGGTCAATAAGTAATGAAAAATTCGAGTTATGAATCAATTATTATTGACCTCAAACTGTTAATGAATTTATCCTTTCTGACTCAAGGTTCACCTGAAGTTCCTGAGAGAAGTCGCATATCCCAAAAATAAATAATAAAAATTTCGATAAAACTTATTTTCAAAGATACCCACGAAATAAACTTCTGCTGGTACGTTTCATTTTGGTGAATTCTCCATATAAACATTCAAAATTTCTCATGACCTCCGTATATGCTTCAAATTAGAAATAATAAATCCATTCACAGGACAAAAAAAACATCAGCTATTTTTTTCAATCACAGATACATATTTACTTTCAAAAAGTAAAACATTATTGATCCAAAATGGGTTGCGTTGATACCATCTATCATATAAGTTTCATAAGTGGTACTAGACTGAAAAACGAATTCATTGTTAGACATAATTCCGTTTGAAGTACAATTCTGAGTATCAATAAGCATGGTCATCTCTTACGAAAACGTTATCTACGACACTAATAGAAAACTCAGACATTGCCAATTCAAGATGAAAAACAGTTCCCATGGCAAGGCGGTTTGTGGCCACTAGCTGAAAAACTGTCAATGTCGAAGCCTAGCTTTGCAATAGACAACCATGGGGATTTTCTGTTGATCCCATAGAAAGCGTCATGAGGAAAGTTGTATGTGTTTAATTATACTGGTGCTGGACTTGAGAACGATTCAACAAACAATGCATGCATGATCCAGCCTAGCAGCAGTGAAAAGACCTATAACCGGTCGAAAAAGCGTTGTCTGGTGTTTGATCATGAATACTTTTACCTATATTGAAGAATATGAACAAGTGGTCAAGAAAAATGAGTTGCTGCTGGTTTCCTCCTGTAAATAGATTTGGACATTTCCTGATTTAATGCTTTTACGAAGTACCTGAGAAATGTTGAATGTTATGCAGAAAATTCACCAAAATGAAATATAGCAGCACTATCCGATTTCTAAGATTATTACTTCAGTATTCTCTAAATAGAGAACCTGTCGGAACTTTCATTACTGGTTTCCAAAATGCACAGCTGAGGAGCTCCAAATGAGCTTTGCATTAGAAGAAATGAATCCATTTAGAGTTTGATGCGTATTTTTCTTCACTGATTGACTCGCGAGTAAACACAGCCAGAGCCTAACATTTAGGCTAGACAAGAATATTGAACGTTTTTTCTCAATTTCTCTAAGTTGTACGATGTGGGAAAACTTCACCGGAAATATAGTAGTTTGTTATGTCACTACACTATTTGCAGTTTTCGCGGATAAGTTGGTACATACATCGAAAAATGAGGAATTGTTGAATTTAGAATGTCATTCTCCATCAAAATGAGAAAAAATATATAGGAAGTCCCATATGAATATCGTAAGTTGTGATCATTTCCGGTCAAACCGGAAGTACGGCAAAGCAATTAAATATGTCAAAAAATGGTAATTGAACTATAATACAACACCCCTAATACAACACGCCCTATAACTGATATGAACTGATTATTAACATATCTGCAAACAAACGAATTACAGCAATAAATGTAATTTTAAAATTAACAGTGTTTCTCATCTCCGGAAAATAGACAACTGTGCACTGTTTACAAATGCCTCATGCATTGACTCTAATTTGAAGAGTGCCGTATATATTTTCATTCTTCCAACATTTCTGCAAAATGTTCAGTCACGATAAAATCAATTCTAGCATCCCCATGTATCAGACCACTGCGGTGTACGGAACCTACTAAAACGTACCCCCCTTCAGAACGCATCGAAATCCTCTTTTCGACGTGGTTGCGTGCAAAAAAGCTGCGTCAAAAGTTCTCGCCGTCGCCAAGGGATGTATGGGGGCACCACCAGTCGGCATCCTTAGCGTCTCGACGCTGCTCATGCGTCTCCCCACTCCTTGATAATGCTTGATAGTATCCCACAAGACGGACATTCATTGCCATGTATCCCAAGTGTTATGATTCCTATAGTAAGTGTACTCGCCTTTTTTAATTCTTAAGGAAAAGCATAAGGTAAGATTTTCGTGGAATTCAAAATTCAGAAAAACTGCTTTTCAATTTTTTTTTGCTTGCGAGATTTTTTTAAATTGCGCTGTAAGTTCAGGTGAGTGAAAGTGAATTGCCGGTGCAACACATTTTCAAAAACAATTAAACCTAAACAGAAGTGACAAGGACAGGATTAAATAATTAATGAATGAAAGTTTGATTCAAGGAAGTGCAGGAAGACTTAAGAAGTGACTCGTGAAAAACCCAATTAACTGACGTAGTGTGCCTAAAGTGACATTAAAAAAATAGTGTTAAACGAAAGTACGCGAAATGATGATAAAAATATTTCTTTATTTTTACAAAATGGTGGCTTGCAAAAACTGATGTGCAAGAAAGGACTTCTAAAAAATGAACGCCACTCAATGATGAACGAAATAGAATCGTTGGACTACTTTAAATACATGTGGAGTTTGCATGCAAGATATTATTTTCAGCATGATTCATTTTCGAATAATTGGTGTCGATTTAAAGCATGTAGGTTATATGAATGTAAAAAATCAGTTGAAACTACTTCAAGGATAATTCTTGTATATTCCCGATCAGAAACTACGAAACTATGAAGGATTCAAATATTTGCATTATTTCACTGATATTTTTGTTACATATCTGATGATATGAATTACCAGAATTTTTCAAATTATTGATACAAATATATTCCGAAAAACTAAAAAAAATTAATGAATTGTCAATGTTTTCATAAATCTTCAGAAACCTGTCACAGAAATAAACAACCCCCCTGAATATTAATGCGTGCAAATAATCTTTTATTTCCTTGACCACACGTATCATAATTTTTAATTCAATTCAGTGGCACTAACACCCAGAATCAAAATCTGTCAATATGTATTCGTGAATTGCTGAACTATCAATTTAATCTGAACCTAAAATTGACTTTTTGTAATTGACAGGTCAGATAGATACGATACAAACAGTTTCTCGCATCGAATAACGTCAAAAGTAAACTTTCATGATTTGATTTCAGTACAGTTTCTCACTCTATAGATCCCACTCATCTCTCTTGGTTTTTGTCGTCGGATGAGTTGCTTTCTGTTGATTCATTAATAGGTGGCAAATATTTGATTGTGTTTTGGAGGAATAGATCTTTGAAAAAATCTAATATGGGTACTATTAACTTTGAAAAGTGAGTTTAATTTTCCATAAAATGGTGAAATAGAATCGCATCATCACCCATAAAATTTCCTTTTTATTTTCATAATACATTAGGTGCATGAACTTGAAAAAAAACTTCGAAAGATCTGGGTTCTATTGAAAGTATCTTGTGTTATCGTTTGATAATTTGAATAAAAATTTTTCAAAACTATAGGGAATTCTATTCTCAATTATTGAATCATTTTCCGCGTGCAGAGTTAATCAAATGAGTGGTGTAATTATTAATGGTAACCATTTAGTTATTGAACCCTGATATAAAAAATACCATTCATTTCGTGTGAACTCTTTCGAAGGCGTACACAAGTTGAAGGCTTCATCTTGAAAGCCTCAAAATCAGCTATTCTATTCTGAGCAACGAGTACAATTTTCTGCAGGACAAACTGAACGGGTTCTCGCAAAGTACGTAAATTACACAAATTAATTTTCCCAACGTGTTTCATCCAAATTGCTTTTAATTTTCATAGATCGATTTTTTCAAAAAGAAACTATTGAAATGTATAACACTTATATTTTTTTCGACTTCACTAGAAATAAGGAATAATACAATGTTTGATCCCATCATTCATAATTGATTCAAGACGTTATGACAGCTACAACGTTTGAAAAAAGTCACCTAATATGTAAGATAAAATTCTATGAATCCAATTTTTCATTTGACATGCATCGAAGAAACATATATTATTAAGATGAGGACAAGTGAATGAAAAGTCTCGTAACATTCAAATGGTATTTGTATTTCAGAATGTGAAAGTAAGAATGATATAAGTTTATTTATTGACTCAAAAATGATAAAAACAATCCAATTCAGTCGTAAAATATATTACTAAAACTTCACCCATAGCTTCCTATTATTTTTTAAAACCTCAGTTATAGATTTTCATTAAATGTGTATTACTTGTTTTTGGGTCTATAATCTTCCACAGTCTGAAAAATAGCCTGGCTTAAAAAAATGTATTTATTTGAAAAGTATATACAGCATTAGTATACCAATCAGATTTTCATGCTGTTAAGAAGCCGATCAAAATTATGGCGCTGACAAATATCCTGAAAACTCAACAGTTCCTATGATATAAATAACCACACTTGCAAAATGCGTTATTCAGCAGTTCAATAGCCTTTTTTTATAATGATAATCAGCGAATCGATGATACGTATATTGCTAATATTGTGAGGAATATCAGGCTACATCATAGTTGTGAATCCTCACATGATTATAAATGGCAAGTATTCCTAAAATACGAATTCCATAAAAACTCATTAATGAGCATCAAAACCAAGAACCTTTCTTGAAAAATCTTAACAGCTACTTAAAAATATCACTTTATTATCATCCTCCCCTACGGGAGGCGTGTCTACGGTGGAGGGGAGAGATAGCGTCGGCGCGCGTCCTACCCCTGCGACGTCTTGTGTCAGTCGTCGGCCGGCGTCCTGCACTGGCGCCGTCTTTCCCTAAGGAGCACCTTAAACCCATGTCTTAGCTAGACGCCTTCACTCCTTCGATATCCTTCGTGGCGTAAGGACACGGTGACTAGTCCTGCGCAGAATAACACACTTTGCCGATACCTAAGCAGTATTTTGGAGTTGAACTCTGAGTTACTTCAAGTTGTGCTTCGTCTTGATAATAACTTACTTATTAGTGATCGAGTGTTAAGGACATGTGCGATGATTAGCTTTTAAGGAATGGATTATTTCATTTTCACATGAAGGTAAATTTGTGCATGGTTATTGTCATGCTTGTGAAGTCAATAAATTATTTTTTATTTAATTTTTTTTTTATTTTCTATTCATCTTCGCTACCATAATGTGCATAATCCCAACACAAACAATCTTTATTTTTGAACAGTTTGTTATAAGAAGTTCCTTCAAATTTCCCGAATGGAAGAATATTCACTTATATAGAAACTAGGGGCAACCTAATTGAAATTGATCTTTAGAATATTTTCTTGATTTCAAATCTTAACTTTGGTGCCATTATTCCATTTTACTGCCTCTTCCTTTGTTTCTGAAAAACTCTTAGTCTGACTTGAACACAATTCCAAAATTGAAACAGTGCAACCTTTTAAATTATTTTGGATATTCGAGGTTAAAGTCTGATATCATTATAATAAATTATTATTTCATTCACCTTCTTATTAGGTAATATATGTTTTTAAAAGTTAGCCTTGAGCAATTGAATAACTGTTTCTAATTTTGACATATAAAGTTGAACTTTCCGAAATTGATGTGTTAAAATTCTTCACTTGTTTTCAACCATCTACGAAAGGTTTCACTTCCCATAGTGAATGGAAAAATTTCATTCATTTCATCAAAAATTACAAGACCAGAAACCACATAGGCGTTATCAAACTTTTTATACCTTTATAGAATGCGAACATTCGATAAATATATTCAGTACTAGAAAAAACTGTTATCATATTTGTAAAAAATTTTGTTGTTGGAAAATATAATTTTGTGTTACTCATGCCTTTTTGCCCTTGTAACGTTTTATTATTGGTCACGTGAGTAAAAAATATACCTAAGCAAAATAAATAAATGGCCAACAAAAAGCATTTGTGATGATTATTCATAAATTGTTTACTGTTGGGTTTTATAACCCAAGTATTTTTCAATCCCTTCTCCATCCCATTCAAAAATAAGTATACAATTTAATTTACATTTTCAAGAAAGAAGAAATTGAATGTAACTCTCAAATAGGTTTTCTCTTAAATAATTTGTTAAGAAGGACTTCAACGAATACAGATAAATATTCCAATAGTATCATACCTACTCGAAGAAAAAAAATATCTGATATTAATAAGCTATAGAATAATTGTCACTTTCAAACGTGCCAATATCGATTTCTCAACATAATCATCTTCCAAGCCCTTAAAACGTAAGTTACAGTAAATTTTTGAATTTTTACCACAAATATTTACCTAATTTTGAAAATTATCACAGTATCAACTTGTACGTGTCTTATCTTCGAAGCTTACCAAACATTTCACACAACTTCTAGAAGAACACTGACTGAATTCATGTCTCTGAGTGAACATCTCCTCGCGAATACTAACCCTTAGCGAGTTTAATAAAACCTGTATTCACATTCGAAGGACTTGAAAGTAAATGTGATATACAGGCGAGTTTCGCAGCCAACTATAGCATTGTTTAATAACCTGTATTAGTACATCTTTCTCTGAGAGAACTCAGACTAGTTGTAGACCGGTACCTTCACTTATTATAGTGAATACGTTACATTCAGCTATTGGGATTTTTTATTGTGAAGCGAAAATTTTCATCAGATCCACTTGAATTTACCAATGTTACAGAATATTTATTCATCACAAAATTTGAAAAACAACCTCTTCAATCTTTTAAAATAATATAATGAAAGAAAATATGTAATTATTTTTTTTTCCTATTTCAAACTGAAACTATTTTTCATTGGTAAATTTCTATATGGAGAAAAATATAAGTAATTTTTTGAACCCGTGATTTGCATCCTGGAATTCTTGTCCAAATATTTCAATAAAACTCTCTTCGAATTTCTATAATCAGAATTTCTATAAATCTGCCATTGAAAAGGAATTATTTTATACTGAATAGTGTAGAGTATAATTATAAAGTATAATTATACCATATGGATACCATATTTACATTTTTATTTCATCCTCGGAAAGTTTTCATTTATTACATACTCATCTACGAAAATATAGAAAAACAAAAAATTTAATGATATAGTTATATTCAAAAATAAAATCGTTGTGTGATATTCATTGAACATTATGAATGAATTAGGTTCAATCAAATAAGACTTTATTGTGAAATTTTCACTAGATTATAGATTATAAACAGATTAATACGTTCATACAATTAGTGCTTATATTTACCTATATAATATTTCTCCTGTATCTCTACCTAATAGTAAGCAATTTACCTGATTGGGAAATACTGTTTTTATAGCAGTATGATATATCATTTTTGCAAATTCATTTTCGAAATCTTATTTCGAACTAATATTGAATTTTCCTCAAGCAAGTGTTTTCATCATAAGGATTATATCCAAAATTAAATTGAAATTTCAATGATAACTTAGGAATCAATCGACATTTTAGACCAATCAAAAATATTTGAAATTATAAAATATAAGTAAGTATCCTTATCCTTTTTAACAGAAATTTTCAGAAAAATCATTTTATGATTCGAAAACTAATATCCGGGAACTGATGGGTGTCAAAAAAATTCAACAATAATATCAAAACACAAAGAAATTGCCTGGGATCGTTCGTTGAAAGATAAACTCTCTTGTAATGTGTTCTCGCACAATGTCTAGGAGCTCATTATCAATTGAGTAGGTACATTTAAAATCAATCTGTGGATCATACTACATTTTCATCAAGAGTGTGTGAGCATTGATTTTTTCACAAAATGAAAATCTGAACTGTACGTTCATCCTGAGTTGTAATAGAAGATTTCTAATTTCTATCGAGTCTCTACACTCTTGAAAATGCTCATTTCTCGTATCAGCAAAGCAGTGAAACACCCAAAAAACAACCAATATCTTTCAGTTACGCTATGTATTATTTCATTTTGAAGTTTTTCGAATCATAAGTTATTTATTATTTATATCGTCTCATTAATGGAAATCCCTTCTCATACATGATTTTTATTTGTAAATGTACTAACTAGCATCTTCTAAGGAGATCATTTCCATCTAAGGAGTATTCTTCCAAGGTCAATTTAGTAATGCCTATCAGATATATGGCAGACTAAAGAATGGATGTTTGGTATTACCGCTGTAGCCGGTTGGGTTAGCGTCAGTCAATCGAATGCCGTGTGAACCTATGGTTCAAGCCGCGAGGCTGGACGATCGATTTTCATTTTCTTTCGTGTTACCCGTGCTAGGATTCGCACGTTGTAAAGGTAAGACCCCGTTAACCCTTAGCTCGCTCAAGTTTTGATTTCTTAGAGTTGTCTTTCGTAGGAGGGAGACGGTTGGATAACGAAAAAACATTTTTCAACAAATTTGAGATCGATGCGACACTTCTGAGCTTTGATTTTGTCTAAGAAACTTGAAACAAATGATCAACATTGATCAACATTTTTCTGCGACTGATAATCAAACAATCAAAATTATGACCAAAATCAATTATTGAATTTTATCACGAATTTCAATGACATCCCAAAAACTCTTTCATGAACATCTTAAAATGTGAAACTATTTTTACACACTGTGAGCTTTTTTGTCGTTCGCTGCCTATACAATTGTAAAATTATCAATCTTGAATAGTTATAAATAAAAATCCGCGATAGCATATATCTACCTTTCATGTCGTAGCCACTATATGCAAAATACTGAGGCATAAATACAATTTCATTGGAAACTTTTTCCACAATGCACATTTGCAATGAAAATTTTCATTAAAATTGATTATTTCTCCTTTTAAGTAATTAATAAAGATAAACTTTGTCTTTCACACTAAGTAATTTGGACGAATCGTTTAGAAATTATCACGGTAAAATTAAGCCATTACGCGTCGCGTATACTGTAAGACGACGGGGGACGATGAACGGGGCTAGGGGGAGAGGTCTAAGCAGTGAAGCGCCATCGCCGAGAAGGCAGGCAGACGCGTGAGGGCAGACGTCGTCAAAGATTGTGTTAGTTTTGCAAATTTCTTTATAACTCGATTCTCGATTCTATACGTTGTGCAATTAGCATATTTATGTATTTAGTTACTTTATTTTCAAAGTGAAAATATAAATTACTAGCTGTTGTCCGCTCTCATAATAAAGTACAGCCGAAGCTACTAAACCTAGGTAGGTAGGTTCTTTGTATAGCGTAAATGGGCATCAAGAAAGGGAATCAGGCATCAAGAAAGGGGATCAGAATCAGGAATAGGGGTTCAAAGATAGTATTGAATTTCGTACGTTGGAAACCTGAAGTTTTGTGTTAAAAAAAAATACTGTGACTATTTGTTTAAAATGGTTTGTCACGAAACTCAATGTGACAAACCAAATTTTATTATTAAACAGGCCCAAAATCGTAGAATTAGGTTACTTCTCAATGATTCACAGTAACAAAGGCAATTTCACCGAGTGGTTACATATTGGCAAGCAGCAACTACATCGTTTGGTTTTCAATTCCTTGTTGACCCATAGTACCCATAACAAAAATATGTATGAAAAGCTCATTGTTATAATAAGGCAAAACATAAAAAAAAAAGGAGAAGATATCGTTACCAATTCAAGTACAGTACCGATGGATAGTTTTCAAATTCATTTCATACTGAATTCTTGAATTTATCACAAAACCAGCACATTCGCCAAAATATATATGTATGCACAAAAACTTCACAAAGAACAAACCTACGAAACAACGTTCAGCGATCCCAACTGGACTAATCATTAAACACTATAATATCATTTTCAATTAAACATTAATTATCAGCATATATTTGACATTGACCTAGGGCCAGACGGACTACTGAATATGTCGATTATTACATAGTCAATGAACTATTCATGTATTGAATAATATGATTCACTATACGGTATATAGAGGACAATAACCCAATGAATACTTTTTAGTCGCATTGAAGTTTTTGAACTTTATTTGGCTTTCCCTTTCCAAAGCTTACATGATGCACTTGTCAGTCATTTAATTTCAATTATTGATGGATTGAAATGACAATTTTTCCTAAACTTAATCGAGCACAAAATTATTTCCATACAGAATAGACAACGCGACATTCACAGCTCCACTTTTCGTCTAATCTATTTGATGAATTGTTCAGAATATGAATCATAAATTTTAATACATAGATGCAGCCGTAACTCAAAGTTGTTTCTCACGTTCACGAGATAATTTATTATTTCACTTTTCAATCGAGATAGTCTTCCTGTTTCGATAGATTTTACCTTTCAATTGGTTCCATGGAAATTCAGTTGAATTGAGTCTGGAGTTCGAGCAAGCCGTTCTATGCAACATGAAAACATCAATTTTCTTACATATCGATGATTTCCAAGTGGAGGGTGCTCTATCTTCTTGAAACCAGAGCTCTTTTTGAATATGTTGACATATATTTTCATGATGTGTCATTGATATAATGGCCACCCTTCAGTTCATCATCATTATTGATAAAAAAGACGAGATCCTGTCTGAACATTGAATTTTTCAAGATTCTGACTGTGGGTTTTCCTAGTGGTATGAATATTGTTACCTTATCAATACCTACAATCTTGTAGGTGTACTTTTATATTTCCATAAAATATACACTCGTTACTGAAGCAAATGATCACTAATACTTTCGGATGGTTCGATAAAAGGTTGCTAATGGTTTCACTAAATTATACTTTGCGGTCTTTATAGTTTCATCTGGCTTTAGCTATGTGTAACTTGTCGTCCAGATTACTCGTTATTGAATGCCTTTGTAACAACACAGTTGACATTTTTCGTATACCAAAATAATATGTATTTTCAGCAATGGTGAAAATGATTTATTCGAAAGAATAATTCAGAGCCTGACATAATAGACGACAAAGGAAGATTAACTTTCCTCTTGAAGATAAATACTTGGTGATCGAAACACGTGTCTAGATGTTGAAATAACGGTTTGGTGATGGGATAAAACTCCAGTAATATTCATTTTCGTTCAGTAATTGAAGTGTCACAGCTTTTTTTTTATTCTTACAATACTATATTTTCATGAAATATTGGCGATTAATATCACTAATTGGGTTTGTATCATTACGAAGTGATAAGCTGACATTGATTGGTACGAAAACGTATCTTAAATATACTTTTTGACAGTAATAATGCTAGAAAGAGTAAGCAATGAACCTGAAGTACCCTAAGTACCCTTTATGTGGATATACATTCCGAAACAACAATATGAGATAAATCTAGTATTTGAAAGATACAGAGCTCGAAACGATTGATTATTCTCACTTCTAATCCAACGTTGATGAACCTTTCACAGATTTCGGGCGTTCAGACACATACATATATATGTATAAACGCTAATGTATTTTGCTAAACATACATGAGCTATATCAATCGACAGTGGACATCAATGACACCCCCACTCTATGTACATAATTTGGTCACTAGTTCACACATTATGGTTAATTGTGGTATCCCGCACAATTGCTCATTAAATGTTACGCTTCTGCTCACGTGATTAACACGTGGAGTTTGCGATACATACACACCAAGCGAAGGCAAAAGTCACGTGCTTGCCTTGACAGGTTTGCAATGGTGTAGTGTCAACACATGGTCGGTAAGGTGCGGTAAATAAATGAAGAAAGAATTAAAAGTAGTGACGTTGTCTACGGACGAGTATGTTTGGTTGCATACGCATAAGGCCACCGCTCTAAATTTAATCGATAAAAGACTTGAATTAGTTGCACTGGAGGTTGCCGGAGTAATTTGAAATGCTGGGAACTGAATGGATTGGAGAAGTAACCACTACCACAGAGTAGAGAAATATAATCTTTGCCTCTACCACATTGTTTGTGAACAAAAGGTATTCAATTTGAATGTTACCATATTTAATTTTCGTGAAAGTTATTCCACCCATTCAACCTAAGGTATTGGTTCCTGAAATATTTTATTGAAATGTTCAGTAAAACTAGATACTCAACTATTTTGTTCTTGTAGTGGACCTTTTTTAACCTTCAAAAACACTGGGTTATTTGTTGCGTTTGTAGAAAATACTGTAAAGCATTATTCGGAAAAAATAAATGCATTTATGAAATTATTATATCTATTCATCATTGCATTTTTCATTGCAGAGGTAGAGACATATAGAAATAAATTTATTTCGAACAATACTATTAATAAAGAACGTACATTGCTTTATCTCATTTAGGTTATTTTACTACAAAGTTTCTTTAGTAAAAAAGGGTATTTCTAAATATTATTTATTATCTCCACCATATACCCCCACTTTGTTCTTCACCGCTTTTATACAGGATGAGTAGAAACTAACAGTCAAAAATCGTAAAAAAATATTTTTTTCAATATTCACAATACGCACCCTGTATTTTGTTATGATTATTAGCATTTCTTATTCCTTATAGAATTTTACTACTCTTAAAATTACTCAAAACTTATGTGAATTGTGACACAAACGAGTACAATTGGAAATTTCATCATCTATTCAGTTACATTGTCTTATTAAAAAAAATGCATTTTGAAGAAATTGAAGATCTAGTTTTCCACTCATTGAATATATTCTATGTCAACTAAAAAAACATGGTGATTTCAAAAATCAAAATTATTTGACCGAACATGATGATTATTATTGAGAAACGAAACTAATGAAAATTGTTTTCTATCAAAGAACAAACACTCCCGTCTTGAAATAACTTCCATTCAAACAATAGATAATTGCTCCGGGTGCCCAATGATGGCAAATATGAAAAGAGAGAAAATTTTGTAAATACTTACAAGATACTTTGATTCAAATTTTTTTTATTTGAGGATACGTGATAATTCAAAAGTAACATCAATTTACATAATTTCTAATATACTATCAAGAATTCGCATAGCATTCAGGAATTGGAATTACTGGTACCTTCTTTGAATTTCGATTCGTTCTTTTCCATTTCGTTATTCACTCAATGGTCAACATTATTTGTAACTTTAATAAGAATATTGAGATTTATATTTCGATATATGTATAAAATAAATATATAGGTATCTGTAAACATTTCTGAAAGATTTTTTGATCTCAAACAATTTCGATGAAACATATTAAATTTTGGTTCGTTTTTTCCTTTTCGTTATTCGCTGAATGGTCAACGTTATTTATAACTTCAATAAAAATACGAATCCGATGGAACTTATAGGATGTTTCTTCGAATAAACTTGAATACCATGCACGACTTTAATGTGAGATTTTCATGAAAGGTTAAAAAACAACCACACTGTACAATAGCTCCTTTAGATATGTTAAAATTATTTGATTGTTTTCAACAGTAGCACAGCTTGTCAAATCTAGGAAGAGACTTGAGAATTTCTGCTCTCTGACTCTTTCGCTAGTACGGTACTAGCGAAAAAGAGAGAGAAAGCAGAAATTGTCAAGTCTCTTTCTAGATTTGACAAGCTGTAATATAATTTAAGACATGAAAGTGAAACTAAAATGAGTATCTACGCTCATTTTCGAAAATAATACACCAAGTACCGATAATCAGCCCTAGATACAAATTGCTTTTGATTTTGTTATGTTGTTGCTTTCTCTCTTTTATATTATACTCCTTACCTATTCTGTGTAATTTCGTTATCAGTTTCTTCATTAGCGTTTTCAGGTGAGAATTTGTAAAAATCAATTTTTTGTTCATGGACCAATCCACGTCAAAACGTTTGAATTGCAAGTTTCGTATATTCTGTAACGGGAGCTCTGATATTACACGAAAATATCTCTTTAGCATATGTTGCCATAATTGATTATTTTCGATACGTATTTGGGTTCGCCTTCAATTGCTATTCGACTTTTTTTAGAATACTTTCAACTTATACTTGAATGATGAAATTTTGCAAGTTGAAAGTGATTTAGCGAATTTTTCAAAAGAATTAAGATTAGAATTAGGAAAAAATCTGAACGCGTTTTATTACACTGAAAGCCAGTTTTGTTGAAATATTTTCAATGGAGACTTAACTGTTTTGAGTACTCAAAAGATTCCTACCGTTTCTTCAATAGATTAAATTTTCAAGTCAGCAAGATTTACAAGTAGACTACTCAAGTGATATTCGAACCCCTAATATACACATTCAGGAATTTCCCAACCAATTTCTCCGGAAATTTTGGAAACATCTACCTTTAGACCGTATATTTTTTTTACTTTGCGTTACTTTCAATTACCGGTGAACACATCCGGGCCGGAAATGCATACGTATCGCTGCCTCAGCTACGCACGCGCACGCGACTTACTCTAATCGTTGGCTGCCACCCCACTAATTGCTAATGTACATATTGCATTTGCAGCTATATTACGACGAATTACTAACTTCAACACAATTTGATGGACTAATCCTAATGAGATATGTGGTTAACTTATTACCTGCACATATAGTTATCTAGGTAGAGCAGCATCTCGTAAATATTGTTCCCATGAGGAATACTTCAGACATTTCGTTTTGTAGATCAAAGTTTGTAGAAAAGAATGTCAGATTCTCACTTAAGTTAACAATTTGTTTTCTGGTGCTGAAAGATCAAATACCTTTGTTAGGAAAATGGATGTAGCCGTTAACTACGTGGTAGTAATGAAAAGAGAAATGAAAATTTCTATGTATGAGTTTATTGTATAAGTTTGAAAATGCCCATATAGAACGAACGTTACTTACAAATAAAAGTAGTAAAAAACATATAAATTTCCATTTCTCTCTTCAACATAATTTCTGTTGAAAGAAAATTGTTTAAAATTAATTTTGCGTCAACCTGCTGTTGCCTTCCTACGAACGATAACCGTCAGAAGTCAAAACTTGCCCGAGCTAAGGTAAATGAGGGCTTACCTCCTAACGTGTGATTACTATCAGGTTAGGGAAATTTAGAGTACTTCCTATGTTAAACGCGTATAGTGTTTTTGGAGATGTTCTTAGTTCTCAATTTGAAATTCAGTAATAAAACCAAAACCAGCAAGTAGTTACTCGATAGAGATTGAATTTCTTCATGCAATTGGTACAAATAATTTGGGATTTTAAATGACAATCACAAATGGAAATAATACAGACTGAAAATTCCAATTTGCGATATAATAACTCTCCAGAATTTGGTGAGATATTTTTTGAAATAACTATGAATCTGAATACAAAATCAAATATTTTGAATAGCAGTCTGTATAAGTATAAGTGTATTTACCGTTAATACTTAGAGGCTACAATACACTGCAGAACCTACGTACAATTAAATATGTCTAGAAAGGAAATCTACTCAAAAACTACACCAATTGCTTTCATGGTAATTTCTATTTGTATGAACCTCTATGCAGTTTTCATTACTATATGGTATATGCTGAAGTATTTAACACACCTATATTGATTACCAAATAATCCAGATATTGGAACTTTATAACACACTTGTAGGAGAAGTAACGGAATAGGCTAGTTTTGGTAATAATATTTAATCAGAGCAAGCAACAATAACGACCAAAATTAAAGTTCTTTGAGGCAACATAATAACAGTTCAGTACTACTCAGCTTACTCATGGGCATACTCCGCAAAAGGTCTGTGATGGTTCCTTGTAGAATTCGATTCAATTCTTCCTGTGCAGCAATTCTCAATCCCACAATTGAGTTAGGAGCTAGATTTCGTGCTCGTATATGACTTTTCAGAATGTCCCAAATATGTTCTATGGGATTTGTGTCAGGACTATTTGGTGGCCACTGTACTGCCTCAAGTCCAACAACTTCATGATACTGGGTAACTATTCTTCCAGCATGTGCAAAAGTATTATCATGTATTAACACGAATTTTTTGTAACCGATGAAGCCGTCATGAAGTAAAACATGCTCTTTAAAGACGTTGCGTACGTACCAGTTAGCATTTCATTCTTGAATTCACCTCTATCGGCGGTTCGGTGCGATTGTCCCAACTAATGCCACCCCACAACATAATGGAACTCTGTTAGGGCATTTTGGATTCAAACCAAATTCTCATTACTGTTTTGAAACTAATGTTAACTTACCTTGTGCTCAGTGACTTATTTATGAGATGTGAAGTCTAAGTGTGCGATTTCGCAAAGATTGAATTTTCAAATATTGGTAATCTCTTGGCAGTGTACATATCTTACGTTCCTGGCCAGACCGCCTTTTGTACTCCCCAATCTCATTGTATCGCTTCACAATAAGATAAACAGCCGATGTCGATTGATGGATATGCAATCTCCGTGCAATATCTTCTTGTATGTATCCTTATTGACTGAAGTAACAATTTTAACACAAACTAATTCGTTCAAATGCGGCATTTTACTGAGAAAACTACAGAATCAAGACAGAAAGTACTGGAAATATCATCCTGACACTATTCACAACTTGTAATTTGTACCGTTATTTTACTCATTCAGCTATAGATATGTCCAAGCATTCTTTTATCAATACTGAATGTAAATTTACGTAAAATACTTTGGCCTTTGAACATTTATCAATAAAAATAAATAACGTGTTAAGGAAAAATAAATTAACATGAAGACAAATCTTGAAATGAAATATGCAATATTTTTTCCAGAGAGTGTATTAATGATTGTGAAATTTGAAAAAAATGTTCTTGTTCAAGTGGAAATTTCATCTATGAAAAACATTTTTCCTAGCCAGAAGAAAAACAGCTGTATTGCATCGTGAGTTTCGCTAACAAAGTTGGCTTTATCAGGGGATAACTAAAACTCCTCTCCTCTTCATCTCCTGATGATGACAAATTGGATAGTTGAAACGCACGTCGAAAAACAGCATCTTTGTTCTGGTGGAAATTTCATTCGATGTTGAAACTGAGTTGAGTATCATCGTCATTGTACCGTTACTATGTCTTGAAACTATTATTTCATACTGTTCGGTAGCAAATTGAAAAAACTATACTAAGCACCACTTACATATTCAAAATAAAGTTGGTAAGAAAACAGTTATGACAATATTTTTTTAATGAACCTATAGTTCATTATAGGTTAGGTTTATTAGCTAATCGTGAATTAAAAGACGAAATATTTTTCATGACTATTTTGATTTAACTGTACAAACATGAGAAAAATGTTCCTCAAATGAAAACATTTGTTATGGAAAAACTATTTTATTTTATTATTAACTTCCATAAAAAAATTACAATTTAAAATTTCCCATCAGTGATATTTCGTAACTCCTAAAGGTTGATAGCTTTATCGAATACAGTTCAATAAAGTGAACTAATTTTTGAAAATTTTGTTTGAGAAATATCCATGTTCGAAAATGATTATGAATTCTAAACAATTACCAACGTAAGCTCATTTTATGAAAAATTACTAAACAAATTTTTTCTGAATTTTTAAACGTTTTTTCCGAATTCATTTCTCAACAAGATATTACCAAAATTGGCCTTCCATTATTAGTTATTGAAATAGATATATATTCAATAAGACAACGATAAAAATAAAA
The DNA here is from genome assembly GCA_015342105.1 of Leptinotarsa texana. NCBI lineage: Eukaryota > Metazoa > Arthropoda > Insecta > Coleoptera > Chrysomelidae > Leptinotarsa > Leptinotarsa texana. Next base: position 7,226 of record WOGN01000146.1, on the reverse strand, counting down.
TGAAAACAACAATAAAAATTAATTTGCGCTCCGGGGCGAATTCATTGATTCCAGTGGGGCATTTGCTTTTTCAGCTGCAGGAAAACCCGGAAAAACTTACAGCACCACATCATCTGAAGATCTTGATCTAACAATGTAGGGTGTCTCCAGAGGCTCCAATAAATTTAATTCATCGCCAGAACACTTCATGACATGAGTATCGTCAAACTTAAACCACTCCGTTTCGTCTTTGATCAAGGCGTAAAAATGACCAAAATCAACGCCAGAACCACAGTGTACAATGACTGCATGGATAGTATGATAGTGGTTTGCTAGGTTGAGATGTTCATCTATTTTGAACCTTCCAAAGAGTTTCTTGCTTCCGTTAGAGGTTGTGTCTTGTTTGAAAATCATCAGTTATTGAATATTTTGGAAAAACGTACTTCTAATTTTTTTTCAATTATGATTTACTTGAAACTTGTGGAATTGTTCATGTGCGTATTTGGTATCACCAGTATGAATCTAGTGACTTTTAGAAAGTATTTCAGATCTATATTAGAAAACACATGGTAAAATACAACATCTTAGTAATCAAGATATCGCACAAATTTCCACTTTTCAGGGAAACTGTCTGTATGGATTCGACCACAGATTAACAAAAAATTCATTATTATTCCATTTTTATTTTAATTCTCCGTAAATGATGTACCTATGCAACAGGAGTTTCTAATAATAATAACAGATAGCTTTGTTGGTTTTGTTGTTTTATGTAAAAGTGTCATCATGAAAAATAATTTTTAATACGATCATCATCAAGTATCGGCCAAGTCCTTGAAAAATATAATAAAATATTGCACAACTTGATGTAACGTGCAACGTACATAATCGATACGAAATGAAAAATGAAAAGGCACGCCTGAAGAAGGTATTGTAAACAAAACACGTGTTGCGTTTTTGTAAAACTATTTAGTGGAAATCTCACAAAAAAAATGGAGTACCTTCTGGCGATGCACTGGATTACGTTGTAGATTTTCATAAGGTATCGGCCGTTCCATCATTTATCAAAATAAAATTTGAGGCAAAAAATCACCTTTTCATTAACATCTAAAACCTCAAATCAATTTCATATTTTTCCTACTATCAACTGAAATGAAATAGATTGATATGTTTTTTACAACAACTCAAATGGTCTTTATCAGTATCATTAAACTCAAGCCATGTGGCTTGTATCTTATCTGGGACTTCACATTGGAATTAAGCTGAACTGTAGTTAGAAAAAGATAGTAACGGAATAGGTGGGTGGATAACTGTTATTCTTTCAGAGGAAGGTATTGAGTGAATTTACGCCCCTGAAATTGAACTATAATATTCGTTGGAAGTCTTCCAAAATGTGATCTGTTTTTTTCGCCCACAATTATTGCTTAAGCAGTTTAGATAAAACCTTTAATGATTTTCAAAGTTACCTATTTTCGTACCTCCGACTTTTCATGGTAATATACATTAGAAACGATTTATGGACTAGAATCTAGTCCATATCTAGACACTAGATAATGTTACTTGTTATTTAGCAATTTCTGCAAATAATTTCATATATGTCGTATAATGCTGAAGAAAGTATTCCATTTGTAGATATTTTGAAGTATATACTCCAGTAACGCTTTAATGTGAGATTTTCTCTGAACATTTCAGAAAACAGCAACACGTGATTTACCATACAAGCTTCCTCAGACGTGTCGATATTATGTATAAGTGAAAATCTCAATAAAATATTCGTTGAAAACGTTATGAATTTTCAACAAATATTGCCCATTTCTCACATTAAAATTTAGAAGTATTGATTTCTGGAAAAAGTACCGTGAATGAGTAGACTTATACCACAATTCTTCAGAAGTTATTTTCCTTATTGTAATTCATATATTCAGTCTCTCTATAAATTTGGCAATTGCGTCGAGTAAAGGCAATAGTGACATGAATTTTATCGACATTGTAATGATTTTCCGCTACTTCGTTCGGGTTTTTCCAGATTTTCTTATGTAGTTATGTATTTATTCTACCTAAATGTAATTTTTAAGGAAATCGTTTTGAAAACTGTAAGTATAGTTGACCAAATTTTCAGCTAAGTCAACTGAATAGTAGAAGAATCACAGAGTGAAAACACATCTCATCAGCAGAAAATTCTATAAAAAATTATAGGAAATGATAGATAACGTAGACAACAAAAAACTAGAAGACATACAAATGCTTCCAAACATTGGTAACAGACTACGAGAGATTTAAAAAAAATCAGAATTGCAATTCAGTAAATAGCATGTTTCTTCCGTATAATTTCGTTAAACACCATCAATGTTACAGAAATATAGATTCAGGTTCTCAATGTTCTCCATTTCAAAGCTGATCATTTCTGGGGTTGCCGCCACTCCTTTTAGGGAGTGAAAAATGTTTCAATGAAAATAAGTCAGATGAATGGAGTTTTTTCTGAAAGTCAATACTTTTCAATTTATTCGCGAGTGAAAGTATTGATTTTTTTATCAATAAACCCACGATACGTTCGATGGGTTCAAATTGCTCAATTAAAAAGAAAGCTTGAATTAAAAATAGCATTTTTATAGTTTCACGAGAAACTACATTCTCTTTGAAGTAAGTGAAGAATTAATAATGATACGTAAATATCTATAAATATAATGTGTAATAATATAATATATTCTGCAATAGTTCGCCGAAGAAGTTGGAATCAAGATCATTTCCATCATAACTTGCTCAGTTTAAAAGCTAGAGCCTCTTATAAAAAAATAAAAATGAATATTATTTCAAGCACTTTGATAAATATCATCTAGGTTTCTCTAGAAAACTGATAGTTTCACTCGCGAATAAGCAGTATTGTCTTTCAGAAAAAACTTAATTAAATTAGTGTACTATTCAAATTCGATATTATTTTCAATGAAACATTTTTACCCTGAGAGGAGGTAGTATCCACCTACCGTGTAAAAGCAATATAAAAGGTAAAGGGTCAACGAGGGTAACCCATAGCCAAGTTTTTGTGCCAATCTGTGCTGTTTGGCGAAATTATACAGTGTCGCCGAATTTTACCACCAATGATTGGGCTATAATGAATGGGTTTCGGATTCATTGACTACTTATAATAATTTCAAATGACTAAACACTATAATTCAAATGCACTCCATAATTATCACACTTCTTTCGCTTGTTCACTGGCACTTCGGACCTCGTCTCTTATACATTCCAGAAAGTCGTGAAATTTTGTTCACTCTTCTGAAGTGTGTATTAGATGAGTAGATCAGGAAAGTAGCAAAAAAGTTATCAAAGTTTTACATAATGTTAGATAAGGTGGAAACGGTAATCAGAATTTTTCTTTAAAGAAGGAGTTAGGATATACCGAATGTTTTTGCCAAATTTATTCTATTTTGCAATAGCTAAGATTTCTGTAGTCATTTGATAATTTGGGAATATGTCATAAAAATTGAACGGAAAAATGTGATGGGAATCTGGTTTTGTTGATACAAATTTATACAGAACAGGCAGTTGTACATTTGAAAATGTGATAAGTAACATTGTTAGTGAAAATAAGAATCGGTATCAGTTATCATATTTCAAGCTGTGACTTTTGACAGATTACTTACTTTACTTTATATATCTTTAAGATGATATCTCTTCCCATACAGCATATATCATGAACAAATGGAATGCAAATGAAAGTCAACCAAGGACTTGGTTGTACAATAACTCTATTGACAAAGCGACAATGATATAAGTATTGCATCTTCATGAATACAAATATAGTTATTAATCAGAATATTAATTTGAAGCAAGTTGAAACATTGTGCGTTTGCATGATGTTTATATCTTTCGGATTAGCACAACTTACCTATATTCACTTTGTTTCAGATTAAGTAAATGGAAACAAACTTATCATCCCCCCTTTCGAATATATGGTGAGTACATTTCAAATTGTCAAAAAATATTTCAGTTTTACAAACAATATTATGATGGAATTTAATGTCTTATAAATGCCTCAATATACCCCTGAAACTACCTTCATGCTTGAATAATAACTTGAAATGATAAATGATCAGTTCAACAGATATTTGAATTAATATCAAGTCACTTGAGTCTCTTGTTTGAAACGAATAGGAGCTCTGTCATTGATTTGAGAACAAAAATGAAATACATATACCTCTTGTCACTTTCCTTTACAAAAAAAATAACATAGTGAGCAATACGGAGTTCCGTGATTACCCGATTTGCAGTTCCCAACAGATATAATCATATCAACAATGCGGTAAAATAAATGATAACACCAGTTGATTTATGGTTTGAGGTTACTTTTTGCGTTATGCATATATGAGTTATACGAAATTATCAGATCAAAATAAAATAGTTCAAATGGGTGCGACTGATATTGATAGCTGAATTATCGTTATTTTTCTTTCAACACGGGTTGTTTGAAGTATGGTTTTGATCACCATAAATCATTATTTTTTTCCATAAATATTTTCGAGAGTATCATAACTGTACAAAACAAGTAAAAACGTTTCCTCAGCAATTTTAAATAACATCTTAAACAGTTCATCCCAAATAATTGGGTATTTATGAGTGTTCGCTTCAAGTTATCTGTCAAAAATATTATTTATGAGCACGAAACACCAGATCGAAATGTGTTGATAATGAATAAATTCTTCATAATACATATAATAATATTATATTATTAATTCAGTGAATTAGTTTCTATAGAAATTGAAGACTATTGCTGGAAAATGAATAATTACTCTGCTAATAGGAATCTATACTGTTGACACAGTGATAATACCTCTAGATACCCAAGAAAGTATATTACTGGGTTGTTCATAGCTTTCAAAAAACAAGTAAACGTTGATTGTTCCAAGAAATATTGAAGAAGAAACCGTTTCATTTCATTGAAGTAGAAACATTCATTGAACGAAAATAATTCATCAAATTTGTAGTAAAAAGTTCAATCCATATGGGCCACCATATTGATTGACACCGTAGCTATATCTATATCTTAAAAAAATATATTTTCCGTTTGTTGGTCATGTTTTTAATTAAACTAATAAGCATACAATTATTTACATTGTGGGATGCAGCCGATTACTCTTATCTGCAAGAAAATCCATTTTTAGCACTGCTCGCCCAGAAGAGATAAAAATGACAATAGAAAGGAAACGGAAAGCGCTATCAATCTCGTGTTCGTTATTTTAATTAGATACATCTTACATCGCGAAATTCCAAATATATAGATCATGGGGAAATTTGTTTATTTGTCGCATTGTCGACTGAAAATAAATGCGAAGGAGAATGATGAAGTACACATGTTCAGAGTTCACACACAATGTATTAGATCATTTTGAAAATGGTGTAATAAATCGAAACCGGTCGTAAAAAACAATAAACTTAGTAGAAATTAGACAAAAGTTTTTTTTTATTCTATATTCAGTATGATTTTCTACAAAATAAATAGGTCATCAATCGAAAAAATTATCAGTGTTATCGTAACTCTCAAAGATACTTTATATTTCGCCTTTGCTGCTACTCATAAGTACGGTGTAGCTAGGTGTAAATATGTACAACTTATTCACAGTCCAGTATAAGTCCAGTTTCAGTATAACTGAAATAACACATTCCAAATGAAACCTCAAATATGCGTATGTCTGCTTTTGATAACTTCTTTCACTTATATCTGGGGTGCTAAATTGGTGCACAAATAATTATACATCCAGAAGAAACATTGTTTTGATATTATAACCTAATTCGCGACTTTTTATTGTGAAATGTGATTTTTATCATAGATATATTACATTTGGAAGACATTCAATACGGATTTCAATTATAAAATGATCAGCTAGTCATTTTTCATAGGATAAAAAATATTCCATTTCAAATAATAACATTACAAGTAAAGAAATTGAATGATAAACTATGTTCAACAAAATTTCCTTTCAATTGAATATGACATTCGAAATCGATTTCGCAATATAGTTCACGTTCCTTCATCTCATTTAATATGAGAAAGAAAAATATCAAATACTGTAAGATCTGGATACATCCTCAAGACACTCTTGAGAGCTCATGTTAGATGTCATTCGCTGTAGATTCATTCATTTAGAAAAAAATGTTTTGGAATTTATTGAAAAAAATTCGATCGTCAAAAAAATATTCCTCATGAAGTGAAGACTTCATATACGAGGGTGGTCCCAGAAGAATCCGGCCGAACAAAGAAACCAGAAAAATTTTGAAAAAAATTGTATTTATTTTTCAACATAATTCCCTTGCAGCTCAATACACTTTTCCCAGCGACGTTCAATAAGTTCGATACCGTTTTTATAAGAACCCTCTTGCTCCTCAAAATAGCCATTACCGGCCGACATTATTTCTACGTCATTGGAAAATATCTGACCACTTAGCCGTTTTTTATGTTTGGGAACAGAAAATAATGCGAGGATTCTAAATCTGGAAATTCGGTGCTTGAAGTAGCAATTCAAACTTTAATTTGTTAGTTTTGGTCATTGTGATAATGGATTTGTGAGCTTGATGAAACAACACTTTTTCCTTAGCCAACTGCGGCCGTTTTTACCTGATTTCTTCACTCAAACGTTGCAACAGTTTCTCCATTATCACAAATTCCCCGAAAACGTTCAATTTTGATGTTGCCAAACAAATATTAAACAACGCAGCATCTTCAAGCTTGAAACATGTGTACTTTCTAATACAGTGATATTTTTCCAACAACTACCGCCATCATTAGGTCAGGCCAGATACGTCTGGGACCACTTTCATATACCTCTCTCTGAGAAATTACCTGAGAGAGCTAAGCAATATACTTATGATGAAACTTCAGGGATATTCAGAGGCAAGCAAGTCGAAAGGCATTTCCCGTGAAACTTGTCCCCTTTCCACTGCCGCAGAAGGTAGTCCATAACCTTTCTCTGATGTTAAAGACCATCAAGTTCATTTATGTTCTCAAAAACTTTACAATTATTGGTGAGAAATGCGACGATTTGATGACTCGCAGAGATATCTCGGGATGACTCGAGATAAAAAATAAATTGTGCTAAATATGGTCCAAAGCATAGCCTTAATTGAAATTAAGTACATCAGTACTCTCAATTCATGAAAAGTTGATATTTTGATGATAGTTTGGACAAATTCGAAATATCCAAATAACACTAAGAAATCGACTCTATATCATACAGGGCGTGTTAAAACTACTATTA
>WOGN01000145.1:0-31177 GCA_015342105.1 Leptinotarsa texana | reverse complement strand
GAGGGAGGTGAGAGCAGACCGATGAATACGCATTACTCAGCCACACGTCGTGGAGTGAACATGTCGCTCTCTAGCCGTTGAACGGTTATTGCTGTGACGTCACGCCACTACTAACTTGGTGGCCTCACACCGATGGAGCATTCATTACTTGGAGGATCTTCGAAGTATGCAGACGTATGTTTGTAAATGGACAAGCACATGACGAAATTCTGTACCGTGCATTCTCTCACACATACACAAACACACACACAAAATCTCATACGAAAAAATTCTGAACGATCTATGCACCAGACCCTTCAAGGTCACATCACCTTGACTTCAATAAACAACGAAAAAAAGCAATTAATACGTCATAGTGGTGGGGTGAGGCTTAGAACCGGCTCAAATCTCCTACTAAGGAAAACCATCGAGTAGAACCGAATTTTGTTCTTCAGGAAATAAATGAATTATTCGTAAATGAAATTATATGTAACATAAAATCGAATGCTAAAGGGTGTAATGACATAAACATTAAATTAATTGAAATGTGTTTTCCCCATATTGTGCATTATATCACCCATACTGTGAATTTTTGTTTAACTCATAGTGTATTCCCAGCGATGTAGGGAGATCAGTGTTGAGAGTATCGCCCATAAAAACTAATTCAACCGACTATAATGATCTGCGTGCAATTAGTGTTTTACCCACTTTATCAAAAATTTTTGAACGAGCAGTTGAAGAGCAGCTGAGAAATCATCTCTTTCGGTTTTCTCTATTTCCGGAAATATAATATGGGTTTCGCAACGGTCATAGCAGCGCCACTGCTCTGATGCACATTAGTCGAGCTTTTGACACTCTAAACTATGATCTACTTCAGACTTCTTAAATGTTACATCAAAAACAGGCAACAAAAAGTGTGCCACGGTGGAATCTATTCAAACTATCTGAAACTTAGGTCAGGTGTGCCACAGGGTTAAATATTGGGTCCACTATTGTTTACAATTTATTCATCAAACATATTGCGTAATCTAGATCACTGTAAATTTCACCTTTATGCTGATGACACTCAACTCTATCACAGCTTTCTCCCTCAAGATATAGAAAACGCATGTACGCTTATTAACAATGATCTCGAGTCATTTGTTGAGTTGGCAAGAGAACATTGTCTACTACCAAATGCCTCCAAATCAAATATTATCCTTTTCGGATCAAAAAAGAATCACCAGAAAACAAGTCTGAAACTCTTACAATCACGATTGATAGTATTCTTTAACACTCTGACTTGCGGTTTGAGAAACATATAAACAAACATATACAACTGGCATATTTCTCGTTGAAACTTGTTTATGGACACAGACACATACTCAAGAAGCAGACGAAAACAACTCTCTGTGATTCACTGGTTTTATTGCGCTTCAACTACTCGGATACTTTATATGGGCCATGTTCAACCAAACAGTATGCTCAGAAAATGCAGAAAGTACAAAACTCGTGTCTACGGTTCATTCACGAAATTAGGAAATATTAAAGAATATCCCATAAGTTACGGGATGCGGCGTGGATCACAGTGGAAAATAGACGGATATTGAATGCTGCTAATTTATATTAGACGTTCATCATCCTCCACTTTCTATTTCGTTTAACTGTCGTACTCCTCATATCAATGACTTCACTATCAATACAACAGATGCTATTAAGCAATTTAATTTTCGCAAAGCAAACTTTCCAGCTATGTGTGAACTGAACAGAACAACAGAATGGTGTTACGTTTCCGAATGTACAGACATCGATTCGGTATGTGATTTATTATATCAAAAATTACACAGCATATTCTTTCAAACATTTCCACTGAGAATAGTAAAAACACGTAAATTTTCCACATGGCTCGACGCCGATGTTATCAGCCATATAAAGAAAAAGGAAGTAGCATATAAAAACTAAAAGAAATATAAAAAATAAATTCTCGGATCTGAGAAAAACTGTCAAAACTGAAATAAAAGCAGCATACGGGGTGATAATTAAGTATGTACCATAAATTTAACAGATAATTTTTTGGTAATTTCAAAAGAAGAAATGTTCATATAAACACGGATCAGCAAATCCTTAGTTTTCAAGATACAAGGTGTTTAAATAAAAATAATAAAAGTTATTCGTAAATATCTTAAATTCGTAAATAATTTTGTTGCAATTCGGCAATGGTATTTATAACATTGAGGAGCTGATTTAGCTCGAACGTGATTCATTTCCAGTGGCGTCTCAAGCAGGGTTTTAACGAATATTTTTGATTTAAAAATGTACGCCACTGACTTTTGTGCAGTTTTTATCATTTCTTTGGATTGAGCAATAAGAAATACAACGTTTTTGTCTCTTAATTTTTTTTCGTATCTTGCTTAGTTTTTAAGAAAGAAAGTCGACCTAATTGCATATCCCTGGATCTCACAAGGAATACTATGGGGAGTTAAATGTTTCTTCTGGATATTATTATCCAGTATTATTACTAATTATGTAACAATAATAGCAAATAATTAATAACATTGACATCTATACTAACTAATTGCACTAAATTAAGTGTTGGAAATGACCTTCTTCGGCTTCAATACAATCGTCTAGCCTCATCATCATTGAATTTCACACTCTTCTGAAAATACCTTGCGTATTTTTTATTATGTCACATGAATTAATGATTTTATTCCGTAAATCCTCTTCACTTTGAATAGCAGTTTTGTATACCAACGTTTCAAGGTATCTCTAGAGAAAATAATCTGAGGGATTCATTTCGGGCGAGCGAGGTGGCCATGGGTGTGGGCCTGCTCTCCCAATTAAGCGATTATGGTTATTTTTATATAAAAAATTTCCCTGCCACTACACTAAAGTGTGGTGGAGTACCATCGTGCATGTACCACATACGGAATCTCTCCATGACTGGAATTTCTTTTAAAAGTCCAGGTAAATCAAATTTTAAAAACCTTCGGTATTCTTCTCCATTAAGTCTAGGTGGAAGGAAGTGAGTCCCATTGGTATGGTCACCGACAGTTCCAACCCAAATATTGAAAGGAAACTATTCTTGAAAATTATTTTTATCAAGGCTTGTGGATTGTTTTCGGACCAAATGTGATTGTTGTGGAAGTTACTAATTGAATTGAGAGAGTAGTTGGTTTTAGCCGATTTCAAAACCTGCCCCACCACTTTCACCCTGAAATGACCTCTACGTCACACGAAGTAGCGAAGGTGACTTTGAGGAGGTATTATGAGTTTGACCTTCAAGGACCTTGACCTACTTCATACGACAACGCAAACGAAGTGACATTGAGGTGCTGTTTCGGGTTTAACCTTGAATGACCTTCGTTCCTTCCGAATATTTTCGATGAGGTGACTATGACTTCCAATTAATTCGAGCTAGTTTTGCACCACACGTTATAACGTAACCAAGCTGACTTTGAACGATTGTTTCGAGTTTGACCTTGAAGGACCTTGATTAACGTTACACAACGCAGGCAAGGTGACTTCGAGGCAGTGTTTCGGGTTTGACTTTGAAGGACCTTCATCAACTTCCCATATTTTCAACAAGGCGACTCTGAATGAACTTGAGCCAGTAACCAGGCTTTCTTGAAATTTTGAACTTACATAACACAACGTAGCCAAGGTGACTTTGAGGGAGTGTTTCGAGTATGAGCATGAATGACCTTCAACTACGTCACCCGATAGAGACAATATTATTTTGGAGTAGTGTTTTCGGACACCCAGCTTGTGGTAAAGAAGTACCCCCCTCTTCTTCAACCACGTTCTATAAATGTTCGGAGGATCACCATTTTACATTATTTTCAATGACCCAACGTACTCGAATAGTTGAGTGAAAATAGTGCTGCAGAGTGACAGAGAGTATTACGTCAGGAGTATACACAGCAATTCAGATGAATATATTTTATACCATAATTCCACTATATTAGAAATGTATCATTCCAAATTCAATTTCGAAGACATCAATTCTGCAATTATTGAACAAACTGTTGCTATGGAGCAGAAGCGTTTAATATCTTTCACTATTGATAAAGGTTATAAAATTGAGAAGATATCGATGCTATCCACGCGATATGGTAAATCCATTCAAGTAGTTTTGTTGGACGTGGAAAATAATACTTTTTTTAAATCATGGCTTCCAAAACGTGTCACAGAACATTTTACGGAAGAAATGATTCACGATGTGAATTCATCCAAAGCCAAATTTATTTTTACATATATGGGTCAAATTTCTCAGGATTATCCTGGTGGCAAAACTCTCTTACTACTCAAATTCGATATTTCAGATTGAATATGACTTCAATATCTTTGTAAATAGTAGAAATATGATATATTGATGTAGAATATGGATTAGCTTCCGTGCTTCAAGCATGATCAAATTTCAAGTAAGTGCTTTTTTTGCAACATAATTTCCAAACTGATGAATGCATTTTGTGTATCTTCAGAGTACGAACATGTGGATGCAATATTCAGCCGGAAAGTGGCTGGAAGCAGTCAATTTGGATTCTGCACTAAGGAGCTTTGCTTGGGAATTAGACGACTTGAGTTTTGAGTTCAACAAATTATGATTCAAGTGTGTGTTATGATGATGAAGAGGTACGAAAACTTTTGAAGCTCAGCGATAAATATGAGCTTGGTGTGGCACTGTGCCATAAATATTCGTAAGGAAGTAGAAATTTGGATTTCTGTGAGCTGATAAATGAAGCAGACTTGAAGCATTTCCTTCATAGCATATTCGTCTACCTACGAAAGAATATCATAGAGAAATATCAATTGGAACCACAGAATCACAACCCACAACCAGAAGAATCTTTAAATAATGGTGTTGTGAATATTTGAAATCCATTGGCAGAAGGCAATAAAAGGCAGAAGATGATTATTGAGTGTTTTATTATTAATCAATATTGAATACTCCATGGTGAATTATACGCCAGTCTTATTACAATCCAGTTGAACCGAACCATTCAAGGCATTATACAACAAAACGGCATCGTGTAGGATGAGTGCATATACTTTGGTGTTTGCTGGGAACTTCACCTTGCGTGTTTCGAATTCTATTTTGATGTAGCCAGTAGATAACTTCATTGCATCAGGTTGGTGGGAGCAGTCGATGATAAATAGTGAATTGTTGCAAGAGCTACCAATATCCATCATCGGTCCGCTTATAGCCTCATCGTAGTAGCTGCGTTGGAAGTTTTCATATGCATAGTAGGCTGATGAGTCTAATTTCTTGTCAAAATCCAGATTTCAATGCTCATCTGTCTGTTCAGGAATCTGTTTTTCTGATAATCAGCTATATGGCTATACTTCAGAGTTTAGAGATAGTCGAATATTGTTAATATTCGCATGTATGAAATTCGTCACATATTTTAATATATTTTCAGATTGGTCTCTAGCGTATCGAGATCTTTCAAGGCTGTCGTTTGTCTTCACGGCCCAAATATCTGAGGATGTATCACGAAGTGTGGGTAATTTATAGAGGTCCCATAAACGATAAGCCGCCTTTACTTTTGAATAATTAGCATTTTTATTGATGCGGTTCAGTAGCTTCAGTTTCGGACGATCTTCCGGCACAATGTATCTGATTCTCCATCCTATTTTGTTGATTCCCAAATGAGTATCGAATTCTCCAATAAAGAAATTTTTGAATGAGCGTGCAATAATCAAAATGAGCTCTTGCTTAACATACAATACTGCTCTCTAATCTTCAGCAAAACCCATGAGATACTTTAAGGGTAATTTACCGTTGAATACATTGCTGACGGAATCCAATATATCTCGTTTATTCACTCGTTTATTCACATCAAGTCCTCATCCTATTGGTAGTAGGGAATTTACATGTGTTTGTCCAAATAATATGATCGTTTTCATTGTGGTAGTTATGTTGGGTTTTCGAACAACGGCCACTTGCTCTTTACCCATTTCATAGTGAATTTCGTCGAAGAGAAAGGCGTGGGCATTATTGGATAGGTAGCACTGCTTCGTGGTATCAGATGGTGTGAACTTCCCCTCGATATGAATGTAAATGTTTGCAAAATCGAGTATAAGGTCTTGAAAATTTATTGGGATTCGGATTTCATCTGAATTTTTGTAATATGCTGATCCATACCAATCATATGTATGCTCATGAAGGCTGATTAGAGAAAAAATTAGAACATGTGCTCTTCGAATACCTCAAGCTTATCACTAGTGGTGATGGTCGCCATGTTATTACTATTCCTTATATCGCACCTTCAAGCCAATATATTTGAGAAAGTTCAAACTACTAGCACTCAGTCTATATCTTGATCGTTTGGCTGGTATACGTGAAATGAATCGACTTAAAATTTTCTCTTCTTCAAATGCACATGATCATAGTCTCCACCAAATGCATTACGCTGATTCAACTGCTGCCGCTGCTGTAATCGATGGCTATTCAAGCACAACTCTATTTTATCGAAACATTTATTTCAAAATCAATAATTTTATCGATTATTATTATCTGCTCAGCATCAGGAAATGATAAATACTAAGTTGAAATTTTGTCAACTCCTGCTTTATACTGATTTTTTCAAAGATGATCATCGCTCACCATCGTTTTTGCTCAATTGTTTGGATGCCTATCGAAAGTTGTTTTAATCATATCAGATTGCATCAATTTTCCCTTATCGATGCTACCACCACTCATTTTTGTGATACGCTTATGACGGTCGTCGATGTCGTGAATCAACATATAAGAAATGATGATCGTTATAGCCCAATCAATTCCAATTCATCTATTATTTTTTGAAATTTATTAGATTACTATTATCATCCAATATGCGTAGAGTGATATTATCGAGGTACTTATGACCTCCAGGCTGGATTGGCATACAATTTTGCGGTTTCTTGGTGAGTTTGTAACCGGAATATACATCAATATCAAATTCAAAAATGCTATAGATTTCATCACCATTTGAATACCCTCCAGCTGTGACATTACAATCCACACAAATAATTCTCACCATATTGATATTAACGGACAATGTTGATTCATGAGTTTCATCAATGCCAAACACATCGGCTTCGAACCCTAAAAGTTCGGCAATAGTGATTTCATGTTTGAGATGGATGTAATATGTCGACCTTATTTCACATTTCAGAGTGTTGTTGTTTACGTATAGGAGAAATACTCCATCGATATTCTCCTCAGCTCCATTTTCCAATTGCATTCCTTTAGATTTGTTGAATTTTCGATAGATCTTATTGATTTCATTAATTTCATATGCTCCAGATGGAATTTTTATAATGATTGGAGGTGAGTTAACTCCTTTAGAATAGGCGATAACATTATTTTCCAAATCCACATTGAATATGGAGTTGTAGGAATAGAAACCGTGTAAGCCCAGACCATAATTAGCGCCACTATCCAATTCGATGGGTGAGTAGGAGTTAGCACTCAACTCGCTAGAGTGTCCCGACAATGAAAACGTGCATGACATGACTGATGTATTTTCACTGATTCATGTCTTCTTTTTGCTGACAACAGAAATTGTGTAGTAATCGTCGTTTTTAGGTGGTCTGTCCAGATGATCCATCCCATTATGTGTGACTTTATTCACAATATTCACTTTGCAATAACACCAGATTTTTTTTCTTGTAGGTGGCCCATCATTCACATCGAAATCATTGCTATTTCCGCTGAAATTATTCTTATGGTCTTCGCAGTACTGATACTTCAAGACATCAATATCATTTTGTAGATTTTTTTTGGTAACTTGTCCCATACAGATGCAAGTTCATGCGATGCACACCCAATTAACACCTCTTTCGGCATATCAGCGAGTTGTTCTTTACTCATTTATCGTAAAGTGCGTAATCTTGAATATGAATAACTAATCCTCTTGATACTTTCCCTGTCCTGCGCTGGTGTTATCTCCATGTCTTGCTCTGTAAAAATTCCAAACACAAATGACCACACCATACTGTGTTGTATTGTTTTTTACGTTCATAGTTATATGTGACGATATAATAAAATAGTGAGATGCATTGAACAACTGATACCAATCTGGCGAACTCACTTCACCATAACATCTGGTCAATCCAGAGTCCAAACAGGGTGGGTCACTTTTAGAAGGGGTCTATTTCAGGGCGATTCCCTCAGCCTTCTTCTCTTCTGCATCTCACTATTGCCATTATCCATTGCGCACAGAAATACTCGGGGGTAAAACTGTAGCACCCCTGGAAACCGAAGGAACAAGGTCACACATTCGTTTTATATCAATGATTTCAAATTTTATACTTCTGTAAAGAAGGATATCAATCAGTCCTTGAGAGTGATGAAAGAGTACACGCATGATATCGGTATGAAGTTCAGGATAGACAAATGTGCAATGGTCCGTCTCAAAAAAGGACGATGCGGGGACTACGGAGAGGATGTGCAGCTCGAAGATGAAAGCATCCTAAACCATCTGGAGAGACGTTTACTTACGTCGGGGTGGAACAACGCCACTCACAAGAGGTAACAGCAGTGAAGAACTCTCTCCTCGGCAAGTATCAGCACAAACTTCGACAGATCTGGTTGCCGTTTTAGTCTTACTCTACTCGTTTGGAGTAGTGAAGTCGACTCGGAAAGAGCTGTATCAACTCGACGTAAAGGTTTGAAAAATGATGCATCTCTATAGCAGTTTGCATCCTCATCTCATGGTTGTACTTTCCCCAACAACAGGGAGGCCGTTGACTTTTGAGTTTGGAGTGTCTACTTGATAGAATGGTACTGGATATAGCCTGTAAAGTCGTTAGAAGTTCTGATCCCCGTGTCTGCTTGGTTCGTGACAATGTGGAAGCAGGAATTGGAGCATTTCTCTTCAGGACAGCTGCCCGAGATGCTGATGAATTCAGTTCACACTGAACGAGGTAACCACAACTCTATCATCGAGTTGAAACCCGTTCAGCAAAAAACTCATATAAAAGCCGCAGAGATCATCTCACTTTTGCAGAAACATAAGGATAAGCCAATGCAAGGGGTCTCCTTCAATAACATTGAAGACCTTTGCTTATCAAAGCGCCTGACTTTATTTTTTCTCGGGTCGAGTCGGAAGCTGAGGGGTTCATCATGGGGTTCCTGACACAAGGTGCAGTACTGCCGCGAAGCGCCCGAGACCCTAGTGCACTTGCTATCAGCATTTCCACCATATGCGGTCTCGACCTATATCCATCGACATAACGCAGCCCTAACGCGGCCGCATATTACCATCTACGGCACTCTTACGGTCTTGATGAGACATCGGTGTTGCCCTACGCTCCGGGGGACTTTGAATTCGTTGTGGGGAACGAAAAGTGTCGAATTTATTGAAACTATTCGTTCCCCACCATCAGGCTCAAACAAGCTAATAAGCCTGATATAGTCCTTTCCGACCACCAGAGCAAGACGATATTTGTCGTGGAGTTCTCAGCTCCTGTCGAGACAAAAATTGTCCGAAAAGAGAAGGAAAAACAGATAAAGTATCGAGCTTTACCCTTCGAACTTCGCAGACTCTATCCAGGCCACGCTATCAAAATGTTTGTTCTGATTATTGGAGTCCTGGGTGGAATGATGCCCTATCTACTTTCCGCACTAAGGCAGAAATTTCAGCCAGAAAGGTGCAGAAAGCTGTCATTCTTGGCTAACTGCGCTTGCCCGGGGCACATTATTCTCGGACCCAAAGATCACTTACCTCACGGTGTGAGGAGTGGCCACTGGTTGATGATGATGGCGCGCTCTCACGAATATATCGAGGCTTCGGAGGATAGGGCCTGACCAGCGCACACTATGGTGAAAAAAATGATAAAAATAATAATATTCATTTTACCAACAATATGTCTGTAGCAAGTCAGTTAGGCTTTATAATGAAAAATTACAAATTTATAAGCCAATAACAACAATCACATATGTAAAAACTTTGAAAATCAAAAAGAAGTAGTGACTTGTGTATTATCACACTGACTGAGTTCTTTGAAATCTTGGGGCAAAATATTGTACAGAGAGTAATCTATCGATTTTTTTTTGCGATAAGTGAAGACGAAATCGATTTATTCTAATGTGGTTAGCGTTTCGCCAAGAATGGTTTCTTCTTATGGATTTCAATGAACATGTAATAAAGAAATAAAGTTGGCAATGATATAATATAGTTCTTCATGGAATAAACAAAGAGCCTCATCAAATTACAATGAAATCAATAACGGTGAAACTGAAAAACTAATCAAAATCGATGTACAGAAATATCGACTTCAATGCAATAGAAAGCATTGAAAGTTTTCGAATGATAATTGATCATAATAATGAAAAAAAAACGACAAGGTATTACATCAAAATGGACAAGCTGGTATCAGATTACCAGGAATACATTGCGGAAGAACTCCTGGAACTGTAAAATAACTGCACATACCACATAATCCAAGCAATTTTCCAGCTACACCTAATACACAAGAACTCATTCGACCAACCAGTGAGATAGATGAACAACATATAAAAAAAAAATCGCGAGAGAGTACCCCTGTTTCAACTGGAACTGTAAACAATGAGTCAAGCTATATAGACCACCAACACTACTAGCAGTCACAAAGCATATGTTCTGTATGAATATCGATTGTTGTTTAATTTTCCCAACCTCAATTTTCAATATAATCAATAGAAACCCATAAGCAACAATGGAAAAAGTCAAGTCGTGAATAGTAAAATTATCAACTTATATTTCATAAAATGCTTCAATAACGTTATGTAATAGTCACTGTTGATCGTTTCCCCTTTTCATGATGGCCGATGAATATTATACCATGCGCATCCCAAAATACTGATACCATAACCTTGCCAGCCGACTGTTTCTTTCGTCTTTGCACACCTTGAAGTCGGTTCACCACGTAAAACCCACTAGGATGACTATATTTTTGATTCGGGTATGAAATGATGGAGACATGATTCATGCATTGTCTCATATCGATGCATTAATTTGGTTTCTTGAGTAGAACAGTTTCAAACACTGCTCAGTATCATCAATTTGTTAATTCAGTCTGCGGTCATACAAAATTATTTTTTACACTTCTGTCCGTGTTTCCGTCAGTAACAGTCTCATTTGAGAGTCCATTGCATCGTGCATCGTCATCGGTGCTCATTACACCTTGTTTAAACTTAGCAATCCACTTCTCAAATTTCCTGGTACAAAGTCCGAACGATGTTCGTCAAGCCGAGCTTTGACTTCAACAGTATTTTTCTCCAAAAAAATGCTTCATTCACATAAAAAAATAATTTTCATTCATTTTTTTGAAAGCAATAAAAGTTGCGTCTCTCATAATGTTCTGTCTCACAAAATAATAGTCCGATAGCTGTGACATTTGTACACGTGTCTTTTGTAGGTTGAGGTAAACTAATAATTATATATAGTAGCGCCATTTGTTTCCTAGCCTATGAACTTTTCAGTAGGACATTTCTGAAAAGAAACGTTGCCGAGTTATTCCCCAAATAGCCTGCAAGAAGTGAGAAAGATTTTACAGATTTCAATAATAATTATTTAAATTCTGAAATAAATCATATTAATACCTTTAGTATCGAGAAAAACATAAAAGAATTTTAAATCTTCATTTGACTGCATTACTCTAATAGAAACTTGGCAAATCAGTATATGGTATTGGGTTACATCAGCCAGGGTAGTTACACACTGGTTACACCAGCCAGGGTAGTTTAAATCAAACCGATGACGTGATTATGTTCGTTGAATGCTCATTGAATAACATGTGTGTGTATCAGTCACAGAATCTATTTTCAATTGATGGAAGTGTTTTATTCAAAACAAAAATTGAATGCGGAGACGATGTGATTTGCATATATTATAATGCTTTTTACAAATCCACAACCAGTGATGTCGATCGTTTTTAACACCAACTAACTTCAGTACGGGAAAAAAGACTGTCATTGGAGCATATTTTTATTAGACGAATATGATTTTGATTCGACTATTATTACTCCGTGTAGAATGAAAAAAAAAACATTTTCTTCAACTCTAAATACAATAAATATGTTACACGGCTATAACTGATCACGATACAATAATATTCCAGATCGTAATTAGTAACAATAATGAATCGAAAAGGGACCAAACCAATAAACATTGTGGAATATTGGAATAATCCATGGTAACTGAACTTGTTTAGAAGATGGAGTGGAATGAATTTTTCTCATCCAGATGTTCAGATCTGAGTGTAATGCATGTTTGTATTGAAAATTCAACCACAAAAATTCGAATAGAAGATAAAGATCAACGGAAAAAGAAATGGATTACAAATTCTAATTCTTTAGAAATAGAATAATCCATTAGGCAAGCAAAAAAAAACATGAATTTTTCGAACTACATCATTCGCCTGATGCTTTCAAGCTATCAGCTGCAACTCCCTTTTGATAAAGGAGGGAAGAAAATGCACTTGAGACCCATATGAGTGAAATAATAGATAAAATCAGGAAACATTTACTAAATGATTTCCTAAGCGAATACCACATTCTGTCTGCTTCACAGTAGAACTCTGGAGAACATAATTCCAGTAATGTACTGTTTGCAACCTTTGGTGTGATAATGAATATTAATGGAGTTTTATTCCAACACTAAACCATTATTTTCAACACCTCGACGTGTTTTTCAATCACCAAGTGATTGGAAAAGGAGATTGAACATTTCCAAACGAATTGTA
The DNA here is from genome assembly GCA_015342105.1 of Leptinotarsa texana. Lineage (NCBI taxonomy): Eukaryota > Metazoa > Arthropoda > Insecta > Coleoptera > Chrysomelidae > Leptinotarsa > Leptinotarsa texana. The sequence goes on along the minus strand of WOGN01000145.1, from coordinate 18,505 downwards.
TTGTATTGTATCAGTTTGACCTGTAGTAACGTTAGTGTTACAAATGCAAGTGTTAAAAAACATGGGTAATCTCCTGCCACGTATTAACGGCTGAATCAATCAACTTACTGATACACATACCATTTAATGGTCTTGAAACTTCTATTCACCATGAGTTGACCATTCAACAAAATTTGAAAATTGAATCTGTGAAAAAAATTAAATATTCAGGTTTATTTCTAGATCTACACTTGAGATGAAATGGGCATATATTATATCTTGTGGAAAAACTTCGTTGTCTATTATTCATATTCAAACAATTCATATGTTGTCTAGACTTCAAACAAAAAAATCGTTTCCAAAACTTCAATAGAAAACCATGAAAATCATATGATCTAGTGATAATCTAGTGATTCCCTAAATTCCGAAACACAGGTAATGAACGTAAGGCAACTCTATACCTTACAAGAATGTATGAAACAATATGTAAAGAAAGAAGTACTACTAGTACTCCCCACAGGTATTGTAATATAAATGCCTCGTACTGTGTTCAATTGTTTAAATACCTACCATACACTTTGAAATTTGAATTCCTTTCATGAAAAAATTCGAAAAACATTTGAAAATGATCTCAACAGAAATAGAAAGAAAAGGAGTACGTAAAATTACAAGAGAGAAACAAATGTTGAATGTTTTTATTTACACAAAGATTGTACTTCCAGATGTTTACTGTATTCATTTTATATTCACTGTATTTTATCCATTGACTCTTTTCGTACTTCGTACTTTTCTGTGGTGTTTTTGTTTCAACAAAAACTGTGAATTTTAAATGTTTACCCATTTTCATTCCACATCTGAATTTGAATATCGTAACCCTTTTTGTTTTTAATTACTATAATTGTTTTGTTCTTCAATTTTCCTTCATCCATTATCATTATAAAATATATACTGTTCAATATTCCTGATAAGTGGTGAAAAATCTGATAGAAATTTTCTAAAATACTTGAATACAACATTTATGTATGATAAGATACTCTATTCAAAAACAAACTCAGTGGTAAATTCAACCTCAATTCCTAAATTCATTATCAGCTCTAATCCTACCTATATGCCACCTTGTCAAAGTTTGGGTCTATAATAATGTTGCTTTTAAGGACCTTTTCCAGAGAATGTAATGCAAACAACGAGACATATATATTAACCTTGCTTCTCTTGTACAAATATCATCTCAAGATGCTGCCACACCCAAAGTCAGAAAATTAATTAATAAATTTCATTTATGTGTCTCTATGTACACAAAATTTCGTTGCTATGAATGAATGTTCAGTTTCGTCTTTTGTTATCAAAATTTGTTCCATAGGACCTTGTTATTTTAATAATTGAATGAGAGAAATACACGTACTGCTGGGGTGCACCACCCTAAGTGTAAATTTATAATTTAGTTTGTTCTCGTCGTTTCACTGTCAGGTAACTCGTTGATGTATCATCACAACTCATCACTATATATTATAAAACAAAGTCGCCTCCTGCTTTCTCTACCTATGTTTACTTAGATCTTCAAAACTGCGCATTTCGATGCCGGTTTTTTAATAGATAAAGTGATTCAAGAGAAAGCCTTACATGTATACAACATGAATAATATAGTAGGAAAACACTGATAAATTTAGAGGTTTCTAATGTGATGTCGTAAATGAACACATTTTTTTGCGCTCACATTGCAAACGCTAACTGAACCCTACCAGATATATCAAAATTTAAACTACAGTTTTGTACACCTTGAAAACGTATATGAAAAGAAAATAATGGTATATATCTTCGTACCTCTCAGGGATAACCCCCAATAACTTCGATAAACAGGCCTCATTTACGAAGCGACTTTAAGCGATACAGTATTGATCCTTATCGAATTGAATAACTTGAATACATTACACAGTTGATATGGTTCGATATAGCTCTTCACAGCATGTAATACAAATGATTATTTTCGAAGATATTACAGATTGAAAATGCAGGGGTATAGTGGTTGCGGTAATACCAACGTTTTGGTTCTTTGAGAACCATTGGTTTTTGATAAACAAAATTCAGAATTTGCAATTTGTTAGAAATGGTGATTTCAATAATTCTGTTGAATTTTCATGTCTCGTCAATAACCTGGTAGCTAGGTTGGAGCAATTTGAGGCAAGTGATTTGAATTATACGGTTTAACTGGAGCAGTTGGTAGGAAAGTTACCCAATAGTCTAAAATTACTATGGCGACAAAACATGGTGCTAAAAGGACGTAAGGTGAATTTGAAAGATTTTGGAATGTGAGCATGTTACATAACTCAAAAGACATTTCCTATTATCGCTCACTATCAGAAAAAGTATAATATTTCAAGATATGAAAATAACATGGTTGCTAAAAATCAAGCAAATGATGTTTTTTAATGTCTTTACTGTAATAAAACTGATCATGAAATTTACAATTGAAGGATGGAAATTACACCACCATAACCTTCTGCCTAAAAAAGTTTCTGATGTACTTTGTCATACTAAAAAAATTGATGAAAGTGTTCAAACAGTTGTCTCATCAATAATAATTCAAAGTTCTCAGAATAGCTTTTATCAAGATTTATGACCCATTGCTGTTGGTACAATAATGTCCATAAGGAGGATGATATCACGCCGGAGGCCAATCAGACGCCTGTATTCAGATAATGGCAAAAATTTCAAAGGAGCAAATGAAAAAACTTTGAAATTGTGCCGTGAACTTTATAACCAGAAGCTGACCCGAAGATGACAGAGATGGAGATAGAATGGCACTTCTTTCCACCTGATAGTCCACATATGGGTGGATGCTGAAAAAGGTTAATAGGCTCGGAGGGTTACTTCAAAGGAAGAGTCCCTTAAGGATTAAATCTTATTATTATTGTTTACCAAAGCTGAGTATGTACTAACAGTAGACCATTAGCTCTTGTTTCAACCGATTCTTCTGATCCTCAGTGTTTAACGTCAAATCATCTTCTGATTGGTTCACCTTCAGAAAATTCATTTTTAACAGAATTCAAATAAGAAAACCTAAGAAAGCAGTGGAAGGAGTACCGAAGGCTGACAGAGATACATTGGTCGAGATGGATCAAGGAATATTTAACAACTTTATCAAAGCGTGTAAAATGGATCAAGGATAATGAATCTGTTGCAATTGGCAATGTAGTTATAATTGCAAATGGTCACCTTCCGAGAAATATTTGGTCACTGGGTAGAATCACGGCAGTATTTCCAGGAAAGGCCAATGTTGCAAGAGTAGTCGAGGTGAAAATATCTACGGGGATCTTCAAACGTCCTGTAACCAAAATCTGTAGCGTAGATGTTGAATTTGGTAGAGAACTTCCATGCTAAGGGAAATGTTCCAGATTATATATTTCCTTTATTTGTTACTTTCAAATATATGTAATACATGTATCATTCAGTAAATGTTTTGTTTCATTGAGTTAGTGGTGAATGAGATATGTTAAAAAAAGTAGTTATTATTGATTGTCAGAAAAGGTTAATAGACGTGAAAAAGTAAAATTCGGTATTTTCTTGAAAAATAAAGTATAACAGTATATTACAATTGTTTTTGATAGCAAACATATTCTGATGGTTTGAACGCTGATGAGATGTTAGTATTTGCTAATAATTAGAGGAACGGTTGATATTTGGATCAATTACCTGTTTTCTTCTATTTTCTGCTCTTCAAAGTTATATATGGTGAGACATTTTTAACCACTTTGCCAATAATTTAACGTGAACAATATAAATTATTTTTGAAATTCTTCACATATAATACTGAATATAAAAACACAAAATCACATTCTGATGCTTATTCTATGTCAAGAATACCTCTTGTATATATAAATGGATGAAATTTTATATCAGTTGAGAATACATACAATTGAAACTTTACCGATTACATCACAAAAATTGAAAATAGAAACTTCCAAATATACTCTCTTGAAGCCTATACTGAATTCAAGGGAATTAAAGCTCTACATATATTTAATTTCATGAGTTCGGACTTCCATTGTCTATTATAATATAAATTGATTTGACAATCCTGAAACAAATTAAAAAAATTAACCTAAAATAACAATTTTAATAAACAAAAAACCGAAATTACAATCAAATAACACCCAAGCAACAACCAAATAAATAAAAATTGAAGCACTAATAAAAGCTGAAAATTAAAAAATTAAAAATATCATCAACAAAAAATGGAAAAATAAAAATCAAAAGAATTTAAACTAAGTTATATCACGACGTTCCGATTGTTAGTTTCCACAATCGTCTTCAGGTGATGACTGGGTGATAACGGGTGATAACTCAGGTGACAACAGTTATCACCTGAAGACGATTGTGGATACTAACAATCGAAACGTCGTGTTATTACTTGGTTTGAAATCTTTCAATTTTTAGTTTTCAATTTTTTTTTTCATTTTTTGTTAATAATATTCTTAATTTTTTATTTTCCAGACTTTATTATTATTTCAATTTTCATTTGTTTGGTTGTTGCTTCTGTGTTAATTCTTTGTAATTTCAGTTTTTTGTTTAATAATATTGTTATTTTCAGTTGATCTTTTTAATTTGTTTCAGAGGTATCGAATCAATTTATATTATATTAGACAATGGAAATCCGAACTGATGAAATACATCACGAAACATTGTCAACCACCTTCAAATATCTAGTTTCAATATTCCACAATTGAATTTCTTTTTACAAAATATAAATCTTTGTTGAATCTTCAAGTTGCTATATTAATTGAAGTGGGATTATTAGGTATTTTATCAGCGTATATACAATATGGTTCATGACCGGCTTTCATTTTGTTGGTTACCCAGCAAATGTAGTTTCGACATCTTTCTCAAATCCATTGATTAGCATGATTATCATCTAACTATTGTTTAAGTGAAACTACATACTGAGAAAGTGCATCATCCTGTTGAAAATGTAATGTGAATATCTGATACTCTAATTAATGAACTATCCGAGGTTCAATAGATTTTTCTACCATGTGAGGACAAATTCCATCATTTCAATTTCCTTCTATAAATGATGAACCTATACTTACATCTCCCAATATACAAGCCAATAACTTTTTCGAGTACTGCGTATGTCCTCTCATCACTTGTCACTCCAATAACGACAGTTTTGTTCATTTGCGTGCTCATTCAAATAAAAATTGCACTCGTCACTAAAGCAATTATTTTTCATGAGCCAAGGATATACGTTAATACTAGCTGTCATAATTTCACATAATTCAATTATTTTGTCTCGAGGTAATCGTCAGCAAGTTCTTGATATATTTGCATTTTATATATATAAATATACTATCCCCAGAGATTCGCTAGGCAATTAAGTTGCTGTAGCTGTCTGACAATTCAATAAAGTATGATTCACTACAAAATATACGAATACTTCAATTTGCGTTGCTTCGTCCAGTAATATTGATTGATCTCGTTTTTAATTTTTGATAGAACCAATTTTTGAAAATGTTGCTAATAGTTGGCGAATGTACAAGTGACTCATATTTCTCTCCGGGTGCCTTTGGTTGAATCAAATGTATTGATGATGAAAGTATCGTTATTGTTACTTTTACTTATCAACTAATAACATTTTTCCAGGTACAAATGAACAAAAATATCACAGGTGTAAAATATTCAACAGTTGATGAGAATAAAAAATAATAATGTTTTTAAACTTTTCTCAAATCAATAATGAAAAATAAAATTTCAATTTAAATAAATAGTGCCTCATCCGATAAACCAAAATCCAATACATCTAATGTAGCTTTGTAGGGTACTACTGAAGAGCATTTCTCAAGAGTTTTTAGAAAAGGTGTCACAAGTACAGGGTTGACAATTGAGTATGGATGGCTGGAGGCGATAGGGTGAGTAGAGATAAGCTAACACATCATTTTCTCTTTCCTGATATCGAAGTCGTTTTCAGCGATTTCTTATATTTTATTTGGTTACTCAGATATTGCCATTGTGAATTTTCAAATCATCATTTTGTACACATATTTCAATATATTTTGGGTTCTTGTTGATGAGTTAACTTTTTTGAATTTTTTTTTTTATTCATTATTTCTATTATCGGATACACCAGTTATTATTGTGGTTGATCGTAAGACCGAGATAACAGGCTTATAGTGTGGGAAATAACATACATAAGTATGTTTTCGAATAAAAATTAGGAAGATATCTAGAGAGAACTGCATCGATTTTTGTTCCATATTTTGTAGTAGGCTCATTGTGGTTATTATTCATCTGAAGATTTAATTTGTCTTGTAGAGAGTTTACCACTTCTCTATTTTCGAACGCGAAATCAACATTGGAATCTGCTTTTGAAATTAGTGGCAACGTATGATAGTTTTCTCCTATTTCTTCAGAGCGTACTAGACCGTGACTGCTTGCTGGCACTTTCCTCTCTCTCTTGCCCTTTCAGTAATATACGAAATGTTACTCTTTTTTTTTATCTTCAATAACTTATACCTCTCTTTCAATTGCCATTCGCCTTGCATAGTCACACTTTTCGTAACATTCCCGTCACGAGTATATCAGCTTACCCACCAAGTTGAGCACGAGTATCCTTTCACCTCGCCCGATTACAATTTTCATATCGCTCTCGTCACGCATTTACCAGCACACTTTCCGTAACGCTCTCGTCACGCATTCACCAGCTCACTCCCCAAGTCAAGCGCACATATTCATCAGCTTACTCCCCAAGTCAAGCGCGCGTATCCTTTCACCTCGCCCGATCACACTTTTCGTAACGCTCTCGTCATGCATTCACCGGCGTTTGGTATCCGAAGAACGAAACATCGGAATCAAAATGTTAATACTCTATTCTGGAGAAGAAAATACGTCAGAATATCTAAGGAAGTATTCAAAATCTTCAGATTTTAAAACAGAATTTTGTGTTTCAAATTACACAACATTGCTCTATTTCAACTAACCCTGTATCTCTTACAGTTTTCGTGGTCACCGTCGAATTTGGGACTTCCTTTACTCATATGTTTCTTCGTTTTACTACAAGCATGAATAAAAATTATAATCTTTCAAATGTTCTGAGAGAATACTTACTGTATGTACCACACGTTAACTGGTACGATTTCTTTAATACTTGACTCATACAAGTTACTACTTATGAGAAGCGTCTGCAAATTCAACATATTTGAAATTTCCTTTGCAAATGGTTTTTTGAGGGGAGTAATAAATTTAATAAGTTTTAGTTTCCACAATTGACTATTTATTGTTTTTCATTAATACCCACATCTATTATATGACTACCTTCAGAGCTCAATCGCGTATTCTTCCTAGTAATTCATACGGTACATTTTCTAATTTGATATGTTCGAAAATCGAGCGTTGTCAGGTTCGATATTCCGAGAGGTGACAATGTCATTGTCGATGTTGTAAAATAATTAGACCACATACACATATTTCCAATATTTCATCATTATAGCTAGTAACTTCGGAATAACGAACTTCAAAATATGTCATTGGAATTCAAATGCAGTGAATACAAAAAAAAAATGTCCTTTCAAATAGGTAAACTCATCATGTGGTGCTTTCTCGTAATTGAATTTGTCAAAATCCTGAAACTGGAATTGAAGAGAATCACATCAATTTTTGAATACAAAATAGTTTGAATAATCTCTGATTTTCACCTTGGATAATCATTTTTCATCATCTCAATGAAAATTTTGTAGAAATTCAACATCTTCGATATATTTTACTGCAACAATATTTCATGAGAAAAGAATGCATGAGACGAAAGAACTGTATAAATAAAATCATCAGTGACACAAAAAATGTAAAGTCGATTCAATTTGTTATTTTGAATAATAAATCGAACACTATGTCGAATATCTCAAAAGCCTTCCTTACACCAAATTACAAAATATATTGGTTTACATTCATTACACATCACAGAGTATTAATCTATTTGTGGTCGTTCAGAACAGAGCATAATAAAATAAAATAATAAAAATAAAATAAAATATAAAATAAAATACACATTCAAAACAAAACTACATTTTTTCAAAAATTTTTATCGTTGTTTCAATGAAAAGTTCATCAAATATATATTTCCCTATTTCTAATTATTTAAAATTGAATTGGGTGAAAAGTGCTCCCCAAGTGATTTGTTTGTTATCTATGTAACTTCCCATGAACTCACACCTGCCTCCAAATACTCTTCCACCGAGTAGAAGCAGTGTGACATCAAATATTTTCGAATTAGTATCTTGAACTTATCGGTAGGTAGTTCCTTAATATGCACTGGCAATTTATTATATAATTTCACGTCTAAGGTATTGCGTTCAGAAGTCAATAAACGACGTCTAGTTGGCCGAATCAAGTTACAATTTTTTGTGATATAATTGTGATATATATTTTATTTTCAAGTTTTTCTTTATTTCTATGAATATCCTGCAAACAATTGAGGATGTAAATACACGATAAGGTGAGTATTTCTAGGTTTTCAAATATGAGGCGACAGCTGTCATTATAATTGGCTTTAGATATTATTCGTAAAGCTCATTTCTGGAGCCTAAAAATTCTCAGAGTCTACAGCGTTTTCCCATAGAGTTACACCTTAATTAATGTAAGAGTGAAATAAGCCATGGTAGGCTGTTTTCAAAACTGTCAGTTCAGCAAATCTAATCAGTTTCCGTATTATGAAGAGAGATAAGTTCAATTTTTCACATATGTGCTCAATATTCGCTGACCATTTCAATTTGTCATCCATAACAATTTCAGGTAGTTTAACTTCTGAATTGTTGGCAATTATATTGTTGGTTGAAAAACAATATTCTGAGTTTTGTTTTCATTAGGTTTCAAGCAATTAGAAACGAGCCATGTTTCAGCTTTTCTTAAAAAATCATGCGAAGTTTCTTTCATGTGATCAAGTTTCTTGCCAGAAGCATAAAGGAAGCAATCATCTGCATAACAAATACATTTTATTGGACACATATGATAAAATATGTCATTGATATAGACAATAAATAAAAGTGGGTCACGAATAGAACCTTGAGGTACTCCAAAATGAATGTTCTCTTCAGAATAGCTATTGTTTATAAAAACAGCTAGTCTCCTACCATTCAAGTACGATTCGAATAATTTTCATGCAGAACCGCATATACCGTAAAATTGTAGTTTGTCTAATAGTTCTGTATGAGAAACACAGTCGAAGGCTTTGCTCAAGTCACACATAGATACCACCGTATGTTGATCTGCCTCAAAATCCTCGACTATGTCAGCCACAAGTCTTTCCATCGCTTAAACAGCGGAACAGTTCTGTCTGAAGCCGAACTGACCTTGATGTAGCGTTTTGTGCATAGTAAAGAACGAAATTGAGCGGCCTTTTAATATAATTTCAAAAATCTTACCAAAAACGAGTGTTATCGATATTCATCAGGAAATTCTCCATTGGAGATACAATGATTAAAGAGAATAGTAAAAGGTTTTAAAAGAAAAAAAACAAGTACTTTTTATTATTTTGCTCGTCATTCCGAACATATCGGGGCAACTTGAATTTTTTAATTTTGGAATTGCCCCAAGAAATTCACTTTCAGTTATTGGATGGGGAAAAAGAGAGTCTTTCGGTGATTTCCGTGGGTCAAGGAAATTGATTGCATTCTGATCGCAATCAGATAGTGCACTTATAATATCACTTGAAATATTGATAAAAAAAATCATTACACTCGTCAGGAGTTATAGTCTAATTTTTCTTTAACTGTTTTTACCTCTATTGCTTTCCGTGTTTATCAAATTCCAGCATGTTCAGCTCAATTGTCAGATTTCAATATCAACTGTATAAGCTTCAGCTTTGCCTCTTTTTATCTGTTGATTGTATGTCAATTTGAAATTATTATAGAAATTTCTAAAGAAAATATCATTCCAACTGTCTGAAATTGTTTTCAATATCGAGAAAAAGTCTCTCATTTTTCTCAAGTCTTCATCAACAAATTCTACTTTGAGATTGCAGTTTTGATAAACCTTATTCACAAAACAATTCTGTGCGATTGGGGCGTTGTAAAGAGTCGTTACATAATCGGAAATTTGATCTGGACAAGTCGGATCAACGAATTCGGTACAGCACGTTTCATGGATTCTGAAAATAAATTCAAACCTCAGACCTATTCTACACAGTTACGAGTATTTCTGGTGGATACCTTTGTGAAACAAATTCTTCGCTGGTTAATACCCCGACATACGTTGGATTATACTTGACAGACAGAGAAAATTCTTGCAAATGCTTTATTTTTATCTAGCAGCAAAACTCAGCTGAAATCAGTAAAATGATCATTTAGAGACCGACCCTACCATGAAACAGATATTTATATCGCAACGATGTGACCCTGAGTAGATTACTCTATTAGAGATATCAACACAATAAATCAAATAGCACCACTTTACAAAACGAGGAGTTGAGGATAGATTGCGATATGACGATCTATTTATTGTCTACACGTTCGTGTAGAGAAGCCGCTACAAGTACTGGTTGTGGCGGCTTCTCTTCCTAGTGTAGCTCTTGCTGTCTTCTAGCTAAAGCCTGTTCTACTATCACTCTGGAGTAACAATTTTGTTGAAGGTCATTTTTGACAATGCCTAGTTCCTTTTCGAGATTTTTATTTGTATAACAGAGCCCGAAAGCACGATCTTGTGAAGTCTTGATGATTTCTCTCTTAGTCGATTGATGGAGATTGAATTTCTGGTTCAGATACCATACTGTATGAGTTGGTTTTCGATACACAGATGTTTTCCATTTATTGTCGTCCTCTTCACCGATACGTCTGAGAGAATCAATTCGTTGTGGACTTCCTTCTCCATTGTGAAAGTGATAGAAGGACTTACGTTGTTGATGTGCTTCAAGAAAGTGTATAGTTCTGTATTCCCATGGTTCCATATTATGAATGTGTTGTCTAAGTATCTCAACCAGACTCGGGGCTACATGTGGACTTCTTCAATGGCCAGAGTTTCAAACCACTCCGTATATATGGCTATAACCGGTGAAAGTGGTGATCCCATTGGCAGTCCCTCATCATGTGTAAAGAATTCGTCCTTCAGTTGGAAGTATCAGTTTCGTACATAGAATCATAATAATTCCATCATTACTTATATCGGTAAGTTTGTTTTATCTTTCAGGTCCCCATCTTCGGATAGCTTCTTCTGATGAATTGAAGTGCTTATTCAATATAAACTTCGGTGTAGAGGCTTTTCACGTCGAATACCGGATACCGGATACCCTGCGAGTGCGAAGAATCATCGTTGAAACTAAGAGGTCATTGAAAGTTCGCAGTGCTGAGCATAAGAAACACATATAGCGAGTAGAAACCAGAAAATCCGGAACAGCATAGTATGTTTGGACTCATCAACATAACATCAAGTGGGCTCAAGCTGAAATCATCCACAAGGAGGATCACTGGTTCAGAAGAAAATTCAAAGAAGCCGCGTATATGTTGTCCAACAACACATTTAGCCAAGCTATCGTAGAGATACGTAACACATGGAAACCTCTAATCAAGCGCAAAAAATGACCAACTCCCGTCAAACGGTCATCTACCGCTAAAACCAATGAAGCGGAGAGAGGAAAGGGATATGTGAAAGCACTTGAATGACCTATAAATAGTCAGATCTCGGAGGAATAAGTCAGTTATCAGCCGAAGATGATTGTGGATACTAAGCATCGAAACGTCGTGACGTAACTTGGTTTGGAATGTTTTGATTTTCATTTTTTGTTTATAATATTTCTAATTTTTTAATTTTCAACTCATATTGATATTTCAATTTTTTTGTTATTTTTTTGGTTGTTGCTTGTATGTTATTTCTTAGTAATTTCGGTTTTTGTTTAATAGAATTGTTAAATTTCGGTCAACCTTTTTAATTTTTCACAGAATCTTCCAGGGATTTCAAATCAATTTATATTATATTAGACAATGGAAGTCCGAACTGATGAAATACAACACGAAACATTGTCAATCACCTTCAAACAAATCATTGTGTATTTGATTGTTGTTATTTGTTAAGTGAAGTTTCTTGTTTAGAGGTTGGTTGCTGTTATTTAGATAGCTATTGTGTAAGGATTGTATATCGTGTTGACAGATGTTAGCTTATTGTCCCATATAGGCTTCGAAAAATTCTTGTTTTCAATTTTTGCTCGTGCTGAGAAATAAACCTTTTAACCAGAAAATGCGTTTTTTCAAACCTGACCAGTTTGAATCAATATTAGGAATCAAAATTACGATTTTCTAGGTCATTAGTCGTTAGGCTAGTCATTAGGCTTTGATCTCTTCTTTGTACTGAAGAGTAGCAATGAAAACTACGACAAACATGACAGTAACAGATACATAACTTAGGAAAATATTTTGAAGGAAAGTTGAAAAAAGTGGAGTTAGGTAACAGTATCGCGATGATGGAAGATCTTGAGAACCGGACTCTATTTCAGATGTACTTTGGAAGACATTGGAAAACATATTGAAAAACATAGTATTATGAAGTAGTGATTTTTTCAGCCGAAGTTCTGAATAAATTCTGACTCTAATAAAAAAGTGAATCAAACCAATTAGCAATTCCACAACCAATTCTGACAGGAAATATTTCAGCTGACTACTTCAGACTTTCATTAATCGTAAGTGGCCTGTTCGAACTCATTTATATTTTCTGAATACCCATCAGATGACCTATCGATAAGCCCAATAGTTGTGAAAACCAACACTTGTGTCTTTAATAATAATAATACAATTTTCAGTGTGAAACTTCTTTACTTTCATATATTTTCTGTGGTCTGGAACTCCACTGATAATATCGATGTTTCATGGCTTATTCAAAACATTTATATGAGCGGCAATAATATAAATCAATCCATATCTTTTTCTACATAATGAAATCTGTTGAATACCCACCGGAGAACCACTGGTTTTCTATCCAGTATCATGACGGACATTGTATCACATTTAAATATTTGTACAACTTTTTTCATAGATAAAATTCTAGCGGATACTTTTCGTTTATCCATCTCTCCTGCAAGGTTCTGAAATGTAGAGGATAACTCGTACTGAGAGCCAAGATTGCATGCTTTGATTGCATGCATCTTTGAATAGTTTATTCGAATATGTGATGAAATCGGTCAATACTTGATGAAAATCTAAAACGTATTCAAAAAACACTTTGTGAAATTTTTACAAGACAGTTTTACTATAGCGCAACATGGGTTTCGCCACGCCATAGTTTCATCCGACGTGTCTATACTGAGTTCAGTGAAGACTTGCCTGAAGAAGCTTCTGTGTGGCAAAACAAGTGTTCTTGTACGTTTTTGTGAAACTTTTTAGTGGAAATTCCACTAAATATGGTTCATTTGAAACCTGGTTTGATCGGCTGTAAATGATGAAGACTCAGTTAACGCGTCATCTTTTCTCATAATGAATTCAAATCACTTCATGGATACTTCCTGTGTGAAGTTAAAGAAAAGTGATTCATGTGTGTTGCAATATTCATATGTTATGCAGAGGCGCTTATTCCGATTTTTTCACACCTATGTCAATAAAAAATCACCTAGTTTTCCCATGTAGGTACGCATATATGTATAAACTTAGGTACTCGTGTACGTGATTACGTATTTACGCCACATACATAATAATTTTGAATCACCTATCGAACTGAAATTTCGAATTGGCTAGTACTTGGTCTCATACATCTTAACCGTTTCGAGGTGGTTTCCACTCAACTATTCAGTAATTGATTTTTGAAGTTCAGTTCATAAATAAAAAAGTCATGTCAATTTGAATTCATGTGGAATATGTGTTGGAAAAAAACTCAATTGATTTGTTTGAAACTTTTGTTGATTTATCCATTATATGATTTTTTTATAGCTGAAAGTTAGATGAATCCATATAAATTTTTCACTATTGTGGTTGAGAAGTCTCAAAAACTGAATCTATATATATACAAATACATTAACATATACATAAAAATACACACACATATACACCTACATACACGAAATAATATCATAATGAACCCACATCAGGAACCACCTATTTCATACATATATACACATATACAACATATATACATACATATATACATACATACACATATACATATATACACACACATACATATACATACACATACACATTTATTATGTTCAATTTGTCACATATTCTTTCAATTTTGTTTTGAATAATTTTATGGACGGAGTTTCTTGGATTTCACGAAAAAGTAGATTGGATTCAACAATACCTTTGAAAAAGACAGATTTCTTCGAACTAGCTTTAGGGGTTAGTTTTACATTGAAATTCATATTACTTCATTTTGAAAATGAAAGTCATTGTTTAAATATAATGATTTTGTTTCACATCAAGCCAGAATTCCATTCTTAGAAATTTTTGATACAGAAAATTATTGCCAATAAACATATATTTACTTTTAGTTTCATTAACTTTCAGTTTATTAATTTTAAATATATGAAAAAGTTGATCTATTTCATCATTCAATGTGCTCATAAGATCAGCGAAATCACTACTATTGAAGTATATCAAGGTATCATCAGCGGAAAGATGAAATTTACATTTCGTCAGAACAGAACCCAAATCATTTACATATAACAAGAATGAAAGAGGACCTAAAACACTTCTTTATGGCACACCATAGTTGTTGGGGTGGCAATCTGACATGTGTTTGCCATTTTGGTTTTTTGATATCTATTGCCCAGGTATCTCGTTATCCACTGTATTACTGAACCCGAAAATCCGTATTTCTTTAATTTCAATATTAATATTTCGCGATCGATTGCTTCAAATGCCCTTTCATATCAATGAAAATTACACATATTCCAACTCCAGGTTTATCCAAAGCACTCTTCATGTCTGATATAACAAACAAATTTAATCACATTTATTTTTCCAAATGATTTCCTTATTTATATATCGTCGAAAATTTTAAATAAATCTATTTTTTGTATATCAAAAATAGAAAAAGAAATAATAATAATTTGCTCCTAAGAAATTTGGAAAAAATTCCCGCAAATCAGCTGGTGTGTTTGTATCTGTAGAGTAGGAAGGGGTAATCCCACAGCACTTCGACCACCTGTGACCCATTGTATATCCTCCCGAAGAGTTGTCCTCCTAGGTTATCGTCTATCCTGTCCTTTCCAGGAAGGTGGACAGGTCACTAGAAGATATCTGCTATATATTGGCAAGGTAGGCCAAGACTCGCCAAAACACACACTCTCTTTGGCAACCTTGAGGTGTCTCACGGTGGTCACCACGAATGTTTTGAAAGGTGTAGTGACATTACTGTCATTGCATGGCTTCTTCAACCTTCTTGGGGTTCCCTCCGTGAAGGTGCACAAGTGAGGGAACTTTCCTGCAGGTGCAGCCGGTTTCTTGCCTTTATTCAAGGCGAAGCTTCTGGCGGCCACAGCAAGAAGTACCCTTGCTATTGGAGGAGAGTGGGGAATAAGAAGGGTGCACTTATAGTTGATGCAACTACTGCTTCTTTCGCTCTCTTTCTCCTTTTGACCTCCGCGCCTCAAATGCACTTACGCCTTGGCCTTTATATTATATCACGAGGTGATCTGCTATGTACAGCCTCATTCTAAGCGGTAGATTGGGGCAGGCATTTCTGTTCATCGCTAGCCACCGGCTTAGAGGAAGGTGAGGCACTTCTGTACAGCCTCGGGAATGGTTTTTCACTTTTCTGTTTTTGTGTTTGTTTCATTCATGTGTGTTCCCACGAGTAGCAAGGGAAGAGTTAGTCATATCTGGCAAAGCCCCACATTACCAGGGGTAGGCTGATTACAAGGAGGTTTCGCCCAGTTCCCCAAGGGGATCGATCGTAACCGCATCACCCTCCAACCATTCAGCTGTCGGTACGATTCTCTACACTTCAGCTTGGGTAGGCTGGTCCATGATGGCATGTTTTGCGAAGGCTTTAGAAGAGTTTTAGTTCCCCTTACCCAACTTATTTCTGCCACTGACCAGGAGTCCGGCGATCCCGTCCATAAGGTGACCTTGGCTTTCCGGTCAGGACATCCAGTCCCTCGACCATTCCCCATTCCACCACCTGGGGACGCGCACAATAGGTAGCCCAACCCACGGGATCAGCTGGTGTATAATACAACCTGTGTTATTTGTTGAATTGAAAAGTATTGAAAAGTTGAAATCAATTCAAAGTTATTTTTTTCCGGGCAAGTAAATAGAAGCTCGTTTTTCGTGAGTCACCTCCTTCATGAAATAATTGCATGTCCCTCTCGCGATCAATATGATATTTTCTCCAACTGGTAAGCCAACAAGGTTACGTTAATGAATTTTATATTGTCAGATAACAGTTCCAGTCGGTTTAGTAGACAGTATCAAGGGCATTGTGGAATAATGGAAATATGGAACACTAAACATGAAGTATAGACTCCGGTAATCACAATCTCCCGAATAACATCCCTGAGGAGTAAGTACTAGATTAATCTGGGATTAGTTCGCCACGGGCCCCAGTGTGCATATTTCTGTGGATTATTCAGCAGGGTTTGTCTCTGAAATTCTGTATTATGTTTATCATTACATTCTTTGCAATTCACTTTTGTGGGTAGTGTTACCTCAAGCTAATACTTCATTTTATAGGCTTTGATATTTTTTCGAAAATTTGTAATGGAAATTATATTTTTGGAAATAATCAAAAAAACTTTCGAGGGAGAAAAACATATTCTTGCAAATTTTTATGAAATCACTAATGGAATATTCAGAAATTAACTGGAAGGGGAAGTTAGAAATCCAGAAGGTACATTATATGAGATATATGAGTTAAGATGCCGAAGGGAACGGACGTATGTGCGAACGCTCACTGTAAAAAGGGCAAAGCCAGGGCTCTTTATGCAAAATATGTGACTCATGTGACTCTGCTTTTAATCCTAGTTGTGCTGCCAAGTATAAAAGTATTGAACAAACTAGTGACAAGAAATATATGATTTGTTGCGAAAGAAATGACACTCTAGAATCAACTGACTCGGAATGCGACAAGGGATTCTATGACGCCTTGGAAGATCCTGAAAAAAAACTCGATGCCTCTATCGTGAGTTACTTACTGAAACAAAAAGATATTATCATTTCAGAATTGAGAGATAAAATCAATTTATTGAATGTTCAAGTTGACCTTCTGAAGAATATCAGCACTTCGAATACCAGTGGTGATAAGGAAACACAAAACATAGTGTACACAAATAAGCCAAATGGTTTTTCAACTAGCCCAGAAAATAAACAAGTGTGGCAGGCGAATTCCACTATTGACACACAAAAAGCAGGGAATTCCAAATCAACTAATAAAAAAATGTCCACTGTGACTGATTCACAAATAGCAGGGGATTCCAAAGTAACATTAAGCATGTATCAGCCCAACTACATGAAATAACAACCCGGGAAAAGTGCAACGAAATTATTAATTTAGGTAACGCATCTTCCCCTTATCGAAAAGATGAGTGGCAAACAGTGAAACATAAGCGAAAACTGCCAAGAAAAAAAAAGATTGTCGGCTGCAATGCAGAATCGTCTGTGAAAGGAGTACCGGAAAATCTTTTTCTTCATGTCTCCAGAGTAGAAAATTCTACTACCGCCGAGGACCTAACGGAATTATTGGCCCCCGCTCTTTCGGAAGTTAAATATGAATTAATGACTTCAAAGTTTCCAAGTATTTACTCATCATTTAAGGTAACGATCGACGACAAAAATTTCCGTAAAGCTATGAATCCCCAACTGTGGCCTAATGGCACTTGTATCAGCAAGTTTTTCCACAAGCGGACTCAGTTAACCACAATCAAGGATTGATGTTCAATCCCCAATTGTTTATCTTGAATGCCCAAAGTCTCAATACTGAAACTGTCAACTCTCTAGAAGTTGACACAAGTAACGGAGACTTTCAATTTTTGTGTCTTACTGAAACTCACTGCAGCAATGATTCCATACTGTATAAAACCATCAGTGGTTTTAATTTATCGGCATATTATTGTAGAAGTAACTCTAAAAAGGGTGGTGTTGCTATATATTCGAAATATAACGTGAAATGCAAAGAAATTAATCTTAGAAAATTTTGTATAAAAAAACATTGAAATTTGTGGTGACGTATAAATCTGACCAAAATAATATTATTTCAACTTGTTATCGTTCTCCTAATGGAAGTATTTTTTTAGATCCAATTTAAAGGATTCTTGAATACGTGTATAGACCAGATTATCATATAACTTTGGTTGGCGATTTCAACACTGTTAATTCTTCAGATATAAATCAGTTTAATAAGCTATGCAATATTTTAGATAGTCTTACCACCAAACCATCATATAGAAATCGTTGAAGATGGTGTTGTGTATGAAAGTGCTAGTGAAGTATCAACTTTGCTGAACAATTATTTCATGAATGCTCCAGCAGAAGTCATTAACAAAATTGATCAAGCTCAAGTAGAAACCACAGATCTTCCTAAAATTCAATTCAATAACTTCACAATATACCTCAATCCTTTT
>WOGN01000144.1:0-30800 GCA_015342105.1 Leptinotarsa texana | reverse complement strand
ATGTCGCTCTCTAGCCGTTGAACGGTTATTGCTGTGACGTCACGCCACTACTAACTTGGTGGCCTCACACCAATGGAGCATTCATTACTTGGAGGATCTTCGAAGTATGCAGACGTATATTTGTACATAGACAAGCACATGATGAAATTCTGTACCGTGCATTCTCTTACACACACAAACACACACAAAATCTCATATGAAAAAATTCTGAACGATCCATGCACCAGACACTTCAAAGTAACATCACCTTGATTTCACTAAACAACAAAAAAAGCAATTAATGCGTCATAGTGGTGGGGGGAGGCTTAGAACCGGCTCAAATCTCCTACTGGTGAAAAGCTTGACAGGCGCTGGATGATTTATTCACAAACAAAGGATGCCGCTTATTGCTTTCCATGTAGAATATTCAGGATAGAAAACACAAAGATTAGATCAAGTGAAGGAGTATGTGATAGGAAACACTTAGGTGATTACCTAAAGTCTCACGAATCTACTCGACAGCACAAGGATTGTATGTTGAAATAGATTAATTTAGAGAATGGTTTAAAAAGCTGTTCCACTATTGACTCATTGCATATGTCAAAAATTGAACAAAAAATGCAACGTTGGAAAGATATTTTAGAACGATTACTAGCAATCCTAAATTTTTTAGCATCTCACAATTTGGCGTTCAGGGGTCGCAGAGAAAATTTAACATTTGAATCAGATTCGAGTGAGACAACCGGCAACTTTATAGATTTAGTAAAGTTAATATCACGATTTGATCCAGTGCTGAAACTTCACCTGAAATAAATACAGGATAAGACGATTTTATGATCACTATCTTGAAAAAAATATTCAAAATGAGCTCATACAATTAATTGCAAGTCACGTGAAGACTCAAATTGTTATAAAAATAATAAATAATAAATATTACTCTAATATTCTTGATTGTACTCGCGACGTTTCTCGTGTTGAGATTTTTTAATACAAATACAGCTGAAATTGAAGAACATTTTATTGGTTTCTTAGCCGTCAAAAAGACTACAGCTGAGAGTTTGACTAACTATATAATCACAGAATTAGAACAATTAGGTATATCATTGAAAATCTGCAGAGGCCAAGGATATGATAATGGTGCCAAAATGCGTGGTGAGAAAACGTATTCTTGAAATTAAACGTATTCTTGAAATTAACCCACTTGCTTATTTTTTACCTTGTGGGAGTCATAGCTGGAATCTCATCCTAGGAGATGCAGCATCGTCTTGTGTCCAAGCAAAATCTTTTTTTGGTTTGCTACAAAGGTTGTACACTTTGTTTGTCGGCTGTCGGCTCTCGGCAGAGGTGGGCTATTTTAAATGCTCATGTGAAACCGTTATCGCTGAAACCACTTTCTGAAACTAGATGGGAGTGCAGGGTAGCATTGGTGAAAGCCGTTAAATAGGAATTATCAGAAAATACAACAGATTATCAGTTGGTCAGTGAATGTCATTCTATAGAAAAGGAAATAACTACCTACTAATTTGTAGTTTCACTTGTCATATGGTATAACATTCTTACAGAGATAAGTAAAATGTGGCAAAGTGAAAACATGCACTTTGATGTAGCTCTACAACACCTAGATGCATTCACAAATTGGCTCGATAATTAAAGAAAAAATGGTTTTCAGTCATCAGCGACAGAAATAGCCGAAGAAAATTATATTGACAGACAGTTTAAAGAAGTCAGAAGACGACGTCAAAAAAGCATTTTGATTATGAAGGAGAAGATGAAGCTCAAGAATTGAGTGCGGAAGAGAATTTCAAAATAAACTATATGTAATTGTCGACAATGTGCGCGCAAGCTGTCATTTTAATTTTGAGGCACTTAAACATCATGAGAGCATATTTTGTTTCATGTATAATATAAAAAGATTGAAGAAAATTAGTGATAGTGGACTTTTGAAGAAATGCAAAGACTTGCAAATATCTATGACAGTAGGGGAATCATGTGATATTGATGGACATGAATTGTACGAATAACTAAGTATGTTTATTCACGTATATGAAGAAAACGACGACATTATCTCGGTGCTGAAATACATAATAGAAAAAAATTAACCGAAGTTTACCCGACTATCGAAATAGTCCTGAGAATTATTGCCGCCACACCTGTAACAGTTGCGTCTGCTGAAAGGAGTTTTTCGAGGATTAAAATTATCAAAACATATTTGAGGAATTCGATGACACAAGAACGGCTTTCAGCCCTTGCTATTCTTTCAATCGAAAATGACGTAGCTCATTCGTTAGATTATTGTGCTTTAATTAAAGATTTCAGTCTTGGGAAAAGCCGCAAACATCAATTTTAATTTCTGTATTCATTAATTTGAAAATCTTTCAAAATAAAATATTTTAAAACTCAAATTTTATCTACTTGTATATCTATAGCATTTCTCATCATTTCGTTAGACATGACAAATACCTAAAACCTAAACCAAACAACCAGACGGTCTGGTTCAAATCTACTTTTGCATTACATACTTTTCACAAGAGGCAAAGGGCCTCACAATGACCTGCCGCCCGGAGCCTCGCAATGGGTAAAGCCGCCGCTGTGTTTATTTGTCAAACGTGCGGGCTGGCGTTGTCGTGGAGCAGAATAGGACCTCTTTTCTTGACAATTTCAGGTACATTTTGTCGATATCCTCCTGTAAAGGTTTAGGAAGTGTCTAAGTGGCCAATCACTGTCCTGTACGTCTCCTATTGTCGTAGATGATTCACTTTTCATCATACGAGATGATCCGATCCAACAAAAGATCGTTTTGGTTGCGCAAAAGCAAAGAAGAACAGAACTCAAAACGTGACCATTTTTATCGATTTTTCAAATCGTAGGGTACACACTTTTCGAGCTTCGTGACCTTTCCAATGCGTTTTAAACCATCAAAAACCGCATGGGAGCTGACGCCTAGTTCTTTTGCAATCCCAAGCAACTTTTATGATGGGTCAGTCTCCACCAGGGTCTCCAAATTGTCGTCCTAGAACACTGTAGGTAGACCACTTCGGGGCTCATCTCCGGGTATAAAATCTCCGGAACGAAATTTCGCAAACTTACGTGTGATCACCAACAATATCATTATCAAATGTCTAGTTGATTTTTCGGACTGTTTCAATGTATAGAGTACGAAATTCTCTATGGATCAGTATATACCACGATAAAGTAGAATAATTATTTATTGGGATATGGATGTACAAAAACAAATGAGATTGAAACAGACAAAACTTTTGAAACAACCTAATAGAAATAAAAAACCGGGAGTGCTTTTGTGCCTGAATCTTTCCTGTTCTTCTTTCTTGTCAAATACATCGACTAAACCATTATCTGTATCATATAGTGGACTCGAACGTCATGCAAATTAGTGAAAGTGGCTCTGTGGAAACTTGAGTGATGCCTCCAAGCCGAGGCGATCTGACCGAAACTACAAAGTGCAGCTGACTTCTGTTGATGACTCCCTGCATTTGTGTTGCTTCCTGCAACGCAGCTCACTTCTGTTGATGACTCCCTGCATTTGTATTGCTTTCTGCAACTAAGTATTGCCCGACCTCTCATTTGGCTACACATACTGATATCAGCTGAGTTAAAAACATGTGTCAACACATGTCTCCAGTTTGCATATTTTCAGAGTTGTCAATCATTTCCAAACGCTATAGTGACATTATCCTGGAGAACTTCATTCAAAGGTGGGACTTCTTTTTTTTGTTTGCACAACTCTTATGAAGACTGTCGTTGGATGACTAAAATATATGAAAAATAAAAACACATCGTTTAAGTTTAATGTAATCTATTCCATATCAAAAGCTACCCATACATATTTTTCATATAAATACATAATAACGTCTAAATAACTTTGGTAATGTAATATACAAAATCAAATAATAAATTAAAAAAAGTTACTTCTTGCACAAGGTACTAATAGTGCAAGTCTAATAATGAACTACATAAGATTTTTTTAATACTGTATTCAGTTTATAATAATGCCATCTTCACACAATTTGAACTATAGTTGGTGAATACCAATTGAGATATAAAAAGTGGAATATGAACGCAATATCCCCACAGCAAGTCAATATTGTTTTATATTTCATATCTGCGAGTGAATCAAAAGATAACAAATTGTACGAACATGCATTGTTACTGTATCGTGTTCAATCGCAACATTAAGTACTGTTACAATAAAATACGCTGATGAAATATACCTAAAAAATTTTAATATACAAAGTGATACATTTATACAACCCACAGCTATATCGAAGCTTTGGCAAAAACACTAAATACATTTGAAGCTAAACATTCAGGCTGCATGTTGGCAAGCTGTCATGTTTTGATATACCTACACAAATATTTCATGATTTCGGAAAGTATTTGCTATAAATTTACAAAAAGATGCTTATTGAGTAAAATGATCCAAGTTTTCATAAGGTAAAAAACTCTGCTTGATGAATACTATGATCACAATTTCATCTATTTGGGAACCATATTTCATTCAATAAACAATAATTGTTGAAGAGTCATATTTAAAAGACAAAGCATTTCCCAAATTTTTGGGATATAAATTGGTCAATTTCTGACAAGTCATTTCAATAAAAATCCTGTGATTGGTCTGAATTGAAGAGCTACTAATAGTTAGATTTGGCACAACAAGTAGTTGTATTTACGTTTTGCATGATGGTTACCATCTAGAACTTTCACGAAAAGCCGTTTTTTATCCATGATAATAAATTAACAATTTTCACACTACGAATTTTATTCAAGACGCGTTTCACTTCACAATAGATTCAGCAATCTGACTGACACTTTGAACCAGTTTGATGTACCAGAACTGATGAAACTACCGTGCCGTGCTATGTGTCTTGAATAAAAATCATAGTATGAAAATTATGTTTTCAATATCTTCGATTGTGTTATTAATTTTCATCGAGTAACGAATCAGTGTATTCATAAGCCATGTTTTGATGAAACTTTTTGAAAATGTTCACAAAAATTTTCTTTATTTCATTTTCAATTAGGTACTTACCATGTATCTAATACTAATGTATGAATCTCAAGGAACGTGTTCAATGCAGCTTGTTCAATCAAAAGGTAATTTTCTAATATATGTGTTTTTGATGATGATGATGAGTAGGTATTTCGTTAACAGAAAGCATATGAAATCATATTTTATATATAGGCAGATTATGGAGTGTTCAGTTCATTCTGAAATACACTACATTCAAAGATAATTTCAAAAATTGACATGGACTACACTTATACAGAATTTCGGTCCTGGACTCAGCAAATTGTGAGTCAGATATTCGTCCAACAAATTATTCCGTATATGTTCAATCAATATTCCAAATCTGAATGTGAGCATAACAAATGAGTTTTTTATTTGATATATACAGTGCTCATTTTGAAGAGAGTTGAAATCAAAAGTTTTTGGTACACAGTAATGTCACGAAATTGAAATGTCATCTTTGAACATGTAAGTTTCTGCGAACTCAAATTAAACAGCTGAATGTTTCCCGATAATTTCTCCCGACTTTGAATGAACAAATCTGCCATCATATTCCACGATCATCGGTTTTTCTTCTGGTTTAAGAGGTTCTCTTTCCTCCCTATCAACAAAAAAATATTAATTAGACACATTACATATGAATGAATTGTCAATAATCACATGCAAGTAATATCAGGCAAAATATGTTTTCATTTCTACTGCATGGTGTACTCAATCTGATGATTGTAATATACTGTACCTATAGGTATCCTGGTGAATGAATGATTCTATTGAATAATAAGTTATAAGTAAGTTTAGACGAATGATCAAATCTAGAATACGTGGTAAAAACAGGTCGGGCTTTACATTCTCATTATTTCTCATACTTCATTTTACTGAAATTTTCACAATCCTCAAGTCCACAATCCTCTGTTGTTTCATTTATCCCAGCGAGGTTACAATATATTGCAGATAGAGAAGTAGTTATTTTTACTGACCATAACTTTGTTTAAGCTCTATATATCATATCAGACATGTTTTAATTGTGATATTCTCCTAAGTTTAACAATTTTTTTTCTCACTCTGATCAAGTGACCTTAAAAATAAAAAAATTTGTAATGATCAGTGACCCTAAAGAATATATTCGATTATGTTATTACTTTCATAAAAAAGCCATTGAAGAATATAATGCTCACTTTCATCGATACCTTTCAGATCAAATTAAAAAACAAAAAACCGAAATAACTTCAACTTGTGCTATCTAGACAAAAATATCCACTTTTATCATGAAATTTTAAAAATAAAACAGTAAAGAAAGAATAAGATATAGTTCGCTTCTCCAGATATTCATATCATTATAATAGTCTCAGATTTTTATGAGAAGAATGAATCCATTGGTGGATAGTACATGAATTGTTTCTCTCAAAAGTTATCAACAAAATATAAAAATTTTTGTATCAATACATCAAATCCCTCATTGAGTCAATGGATTTCGTTAAGTAAATTGAATGAAAAAAGCAAAAAGAAGTATTTTGAAATTGTCATCTGAAAAAATTCAGGATGAGTTTTATCAGACACGAAAACTTCTACATCTGCAATGACTTATGAACTGAATTATTGAACAATTAGTGATGAACAATTAGTGTTCATTCACCAGAATATATAGAGATCTCTTCATTGGTACACTCTACGACTTCGTAATATAAGAAAGTTCTTATATATGTATTCGGAAAAAAATCAACAAATCTGCCTGAATAAACTCTAAATCATGCATTTTGAATGTATCAACTGTTTTATATTTTGTTATAAATCATAAAGCGCATAACATATTTTTGTGTAGGAAAACGAAAAGTCATCAGTAACAAGATCATGATTGATCATATCAGTGTATGTCCATACTCATCCATTTTTCACAGGTATTCAGCAAGTTGTGAAAGTTCGCTATGATTGTGATTGTTTCTGCTCGTGGAGTTATATTATTCAACGGGAATTTTCCATTCCACGATCTTCTAGTAAATTTAGGTACAAAAATCAAAAATGTTGCTTGAAATAGTACGAAAAAAGTGTCCTGTTGTTCTACAACTATTACTATTCAGAATTGTTAACCGAACTACTAGTCTGGTTCGTAAGTTGAGACATATAAAACTCCTAAAATGAGGGATAGCTCATTGGATTCAGAATGAGATTTTTTTTTCCTACTACTTGGGAGCCGTCTGACACGTTTATTTCTCTCGAGCCCCCGGAAAACACTGCAGCCTCATGGGCCTGAAGCACGGTTTTTTTATTGTACAGCCTTTTTTTGTTGAAGTGTTTTTTCAATGAACGGTGTAAATGTTTTGACCCAATCCCTGCCTTTTTGAAGCAGTTCTTCAGTTATCTTCTCAGACGGTTCTGTAACTTAAGAGTTCTGTACCTAAGATTTTGGTATTCCCACAGGTGATTAAAGACTTCAATATGACGTTTTCCCAGAAACTTATCTCTTATAAAAAAATACCCCTTTCAATTTAGACAATACTTCAAACTAACAACGACAGTAATTTATGTTAGGTAGGTAATTTTTTTATATACCCATCGGCGGTAACTCCACCTTGTCGTGGTGATGTGGCTTGCGTGCTTTTATGATCCTAAGAGCAATGCCAGCGGTAGATTAGCTACCGGTAGGGCCTCCCTTGCCGGACGGGTCGAGGGAGAAAAGCCAGACTGAGAGGGAAACCACATCTAGAGGAATAAACCTCGATAAAATAATCCAAGAATCCCACGGTGGAAGCCTATCGTACCTAAAGGAGATCTCTTTATTGCGTGATCGTGCCGCAAACAATGCCAGTTGAATATCTGGTAGCGATATTGACCTTGTCGCAGTGGGAGCACTGCTGTGGCTGATCTACTTTCTGCCCTACTCGTAGGAATTACATGAATATTAATACAAATGAAAACAACAAAAATAGTGATATTTCTGCCACGCCGGACATTAAAACCACCCATCTCGTGAAAATCAAATGAATGAAAGCTTGGTGAAAAAAGTTGAAGAAGGGGCACTTGATGATAAGGAAAATCCTGTTGACAAAATAAACGTTTCAGCTAGGACTACCCCTAGACCATAAAAATTGATTCTCATCAGCTGATGGAAGTGCTGAGGCAGATTACAAGCCAGGGGAAGTCATCAGGGCAAGTTCTAAAACAAGCCTACAAGCCAAAAACAAAAATCTGCGAGGTAGGTAGCAGTTTGAGGTTACCTATCAGAAGTTACTAATGGAAAACGAGAAACTACAAAACCAGATTATTACCATGTAAGAGAAATAGAAAATACAACGGAAAATATTCCTGACGCAATGTACTAAAACTGTGATAGAGAGCAAAAAATGAGAAGATCAAAACAACTGAGAAAAGATGGGACATACGAAGACTTTTGTGCATATTCATTAACGCATCGAAAATTTACAGACCACGGATGCTCCAAATGAATTTGGTATCATCTTGCTGTGTACCAGTAAAATAGAGTCCAAGGATAAAAATATAAATCTGTTTAAAAAAATCTGTTTAAAATATGTTTTTCCGTTAATCAGCTGTCGACCCCATACGAACGACAACTCTCAGAAGTTGAGAAACTTGTGCGAGCCAAGGACTAACGAGGTCTTACCTTTTAACGTGAGATTCCTAAAACATTAAAATGGAATCATAAGGAAGTTTGGAGGCAAGAGGTATTATCCAATCTTTGAGCAAGACATGGTAGTAAATAATAAGTCAGACAAGCTACTTTTTCATTGTCTAGCGAATATAAAGGAACACGCAATAAAACAGAACCTAAAACAAGCTCGTCATTCCTGAGACAGATGGTGTCTTTGGTCTTGTATCTCAAGACTAGAACAGCGAATAGGCAAGAACGAAACGAACGTTACGACGGAAAAAAAGCATGAAACACCCAAAAACGTAAATTACAAAACCAGCAGGCATGAAACCCCGGACAGGACGCCTTATTGGTACGTATAGAAGAAAAATTATAAGCTGATGTGCTTCGAAAAATAAAAGAGGCAACCCTAACGAAGTGGGAGCTGAAATCAGGAAGAGTAGAAACATCGAAGTCATCTCAACAGTTCAGAATGGATAGAGTGAAGCTGAAGCACTAAAAAAGAAACTGGAAGAAAAAGTACAGGAAACTACGACTCATCTACTCAAAATCAACAAGACTATATATACTCATCCTTCTTTTTTGTATCAAGATGGAGTAGTAGAAAGCCAAAAACTTTCTTTCCCAAAAATCACGTAACTATTTTAATAAATATATCTGGGACGACGGCTATAAAATTGCTGTGAGGGAAATAATGAGGTATCCGCTCCAAATAAGTCTCGCAACAGACACAATGAAGAAAGTGACCAATTACCACTTTCCGACTTATGAGGAGGTAAAATTCATTTGTGACAACAGATCATGCAAATTTTCCCGCAGAATGAAAAAAAAGGCTAGGTTTGCTCTGATAAGGAAAGGTGACAAACCAATTGAAAATCCTTCTTTCTTTAGACCAATTTTCCTACTGGATATAGAAGATAAGTTTAATGAACACCTACTGCTCGAGCGCATCAATGTAGAACTGGAACGAACCGGGGGACTATCAGCGAATCAATATGGTTTCCGAAAACGGCAAACCACGGACGCAGTAATAAAGTGATACTCTGTGCAAGGGAGGCCATAGCTCAAGGACTTCTCTGTGTTGCGATAATGCTGGACATCAGGAACGCCGTCAATAGTGAAGTTGATTCAGAATAAACTGAGAGATAGAGGAATACTGGAGTGCCTAATCGGTATTATCTTATCGGAGAGGAAGGTAATGCTGGAGAGCGAAGGAAGTGTCAAATCTATTGAAATAAGTAGTGGTGTGCTCCAGGGCTAGATGCTGGGTCCAACTCTAATGGAACATTTTATATGACGACTTTCTGAAATCGGAAATACCTGACGGTTTCGAGGATGATGTTGCCGCGATAGTGACAGCAAAAACAGTAGACCTTCTGGTGAACTTGAAGGAAACTAAAACCACTAAGTTTCGACATCCAAAGAAAAACGATTATACTAAGCAAAACCAAACCGTAATTTTTTTTTTCAAATTTACTTAGGTTGAATATAAAAAGCCTCATCAATCATTGAAAATATTTTTTTTCTTCATATTACTATCGATCCGTTTTTCAACATCGGCAGCTACATGAAAAATGATTTTTTTTGAATTTTCATCTGCTATTGTTTGAAAAATTTTCATAAACAAATGTTTTGTTGATAAGACGATCAAAATTTTTTTTGGAACATAATCTTCGATGAAAATTTTGATTCAAAAAATAATCGTTCCTAAAAAACTTTTTTACTGCTTGAAAACGGATCCGTTAATTAACAATTTTTTTTTCTAGCACTTGTAATCAATATTGAGGAACCATTTTTTTCAAATCATGATTTATCTTGCTTTTTGATAAATTTTTTAAAATAATTTTCAAACAGCTCCTGATCATAAAAAATCAGATTGAAAAAAACATATTTTCAATGAATTTAATTTTCAACCAAAGTAAATTTTAGATAAATTCAAAAATAACAATTATTTTATTTTTTCAAGGAGAATCTATTCTGAGGCATTTCAAAAATAGTTTCAAAAAAAATAAAATCTCAGATTTGTTATTTAACAACCATCGCACTGGCAATGTTCCTGTTTGAGTAGAAAAAATTGTTAATTAGCTGATTCATATTGATAGGAAAATTACGATGAAACTTTTTTATCGTTCATTCATTCATCCAGTTGGTTCCTGAATTTCTTCTATTCTTAATTTTGTTATTTGAAGAGATTAAATAATATTTTTTCATTGAAGGTCCAAAGTGGACGTATCATGCGCAAGCCAGATTACCCGTTTTGGGAAAATTATAATTACTGGTCCTACCGTTCCGGAAAGTAGGCCTTTTTTAAAACTTTCCTTCTCTTCTTGAATACTTCTTCAAATTCGATAAATGTCAAATAGTTTTGGAGTTATTTGCAAAATACGAAATCACTTTTTTCAGTTAATTATTTATATCTTATGCCATTTCTGTCAGCGGTACTTGAATTTATTCAAAAATCATCTACACGCAATTTCGAATCGAATGACAGAACCTCGTTCATATTTTGCGGAAGTGAAGAAAAGAGTTTGACCTGAAAGATACTCGTTGACCAGAGTATATGTTTAAAGAATACCCGTCATTTTTATCTATCTCCAGGATATTTTTTCCTCTCTCTTTCCAACTTACAGGTTGTGAATAACAATAGAAACAAGAAGAAAACAGGTAAATATCAGGAATCAGTTAGATAGTAAATAACAATAGGAATGACAAAACGGTTAAGGCTTTGGCGACCAAGGTTTTCAGTGTCACTATTTACCGGATTTGAAGGCCGTAGATTTATTGAATTTCTTACTGACATTTCGCTGGCGCAAGTGGCTGGCTTTCTTCAAGGTTCATACATCTTGAGTTAATATCTCCGATGACTGGATATTACGGCTGCATAACGCGTATTTATGTTGACTCCTCAGGTAGTTTTGGCTGCTAATACCTGTGCCTGGCTTAGGTAAATTACATAAATCGTTTTTATATTGATTCAGGTAATCTGGTGTGATAACACCTGTACGTGGATTTGGTAAATTGTTAATAACATTCGTTAACTCTTTTCTACCTGCCCCACGGATATAAAGTAGAAGGAGTGACACTGAACAATAGGAGTAATAACAAAATACTAGATATTAATTAATTGACCCTCATTATGCAAGATATAGATTTGTCCAGATGCATATAAAAACATTAACATAGAAGTCCTGATTATTGTAACGAATTAAAGCACTAACTGTCTTAAACTAATTTATTTTTACAATATTTCCGTAATTAATTTATTTACACACGTTTATCTGCACAATGTGTTAACAGCTCGATTTCTCCATACATACTAACTCGAACAGAGGCTGGCGGCCGTTTTATGTTGCGGCAACGAACATTGCCGATTCTTTCTCGTCATTTCGACACAATTCCAGGTTACTCGCGTAGGCTTCGCGGATACATTCTCGATGAGTCATGTGTTTTCTCGCTCTGTCAGGGCCGGCGTCAGATTTATTACATTATATTGAAATAATTTTTCATCAACTTGATCCAAAATATTATTCCAATTTTGAATAATAATAATCATCTGTACTCCGGGAACTGTTACAGTTTATGTTAGTGAAATACAGTGTAAACATATCCAAAAAAGCTTTAAAATGAGAGTTTTACCAAATGGTTTTACAAGTAGTAAATAGATGAATCTTACTTAAGAAATTTTGAGGAAGAAAAAACAATTTTCAGTAGAGAATTCTGAAGAAGTAGGTACAATTTGTAAATGGATTGGATTCACCAAATAGAAACATGACTATTGACCTTACCAAATGAATCACATGGTATTCCCTTGAATATTATTCGATAATTAGTAAGGAAAATGGCGCCCTCTGCAGGTAGGAGTGGCGGTCCTCCTAAAAGCCCCGCACTACTCTCTTCCCTACCATCTGGCAGAAGATACACCCTCAAACCTGGAACAACAATATCATAACAACTCACAAAGCAGCATTATCACAAAATAATTTACCTTCCATTATAGACTCCTCCCCAACTAGCATGTTAGGAGTGAGGATCTTAGGTTTCTGAATAGGCGGCAACCGTTTTGACTCCCTGTACACAGCCTCTAAAGTTTCTATGTGCATGTGCACAACCCCAGGAATCATCTGGTGCAGGTTCCGGATGTGATCTCTGGTAACGCCTCCCTCATTGCAAACTTTATCGATAAACCTGGACACTATCCTGATGACCGTGTTTCCAGTTTCTCCTGGGTCCTGATCCTCAAAACCTGATTCGGCATCTGCGCTGTCACTCTCAGCAACACTGCAATGAAGTTTATGAATATTGGCAAACAAATAGTCAATCCTCAAAGTTTGGTATTTGTAGTTTGAAGAAAGTAGACCATTCTATGTCAAAATTGACAGCATAACTAGTTGACAGTGCAAGTTTGAAAAAAAAACGAGCAAAGGTTTATTTTGGAAGGTTTTTCGCAATTTAATAAAGGCCCAACTCGCCAAAACTGCATATAATCGCTTCATTCAACTTCAGGTAATAGAGCGCAATCTGATTTGGTGAATTTCGTTGTGATTGTGGAGCAGGATCGAACCTTTTCTGCTGACCAGTATTGACACAATTTTTGGGACATTTCATCGATTTTCCCACAATTGGACTCTGCTGTGAATGTTTGGTCCGGTTGCAGAAAGTTAGTGAATCATACCAGATGCTGACCGCTATCCAGTAACCACGGTATTTTTTGGTGGGTTTTTCTCCTTTGGAAAGTGTCATGGTGGCTCAACCGTGTCCAACCACTATCCTTAACGTCTCCTGTTGTAGTAGAGGATCCAAAAAAGGATCTTTTGGTGGCGCAAAATCAAAGAAATCCTTCAATTAGTAGGGCACCCGCTTTTTGACCTTTCCAATGTGTTTTGAACCTTCAAAAGTCTAGTTCTTACGCCATCCAATGCAACATTGTAATGGGTGAGTCTCCACCAGGGTCCACAAATTGTCGTTCTGGATTACTGTAGGTCGACCACTTTCTGGCTAATCTTTGAGGCTAAAACTTCTGGAACAAAATTTCACAAACCAACCTCAAACAGTGTGTTCAATAAAACTGTCATTGCCTATTGCCTGGTTAATTTTATGGGTTGTTTCAGCAGCACTTTGTTTCAAGTTGAATTCATAGAGGGAATTTAGTGAAAGAAATCAACAGCATCAATGTATAGAGTGAAAAATTCTCTATATTAAGTAAACACCGTGATATATTTAGATATCTAGCTACAAAAACACATGATATCAAAATGAACAAAACTTTCAAAACAACCTAATAGATGTGTCCCATGGCTTTACATAAATACTTAGGTGTGAAAAAATTTATTCCAGATGGATTACTCACAAGTTGATTGATAAAGGGAAAACTGGAACCTCTGAACTTAATAATAAAAAAAAAAACTATTTTATACATATTTACACATTAAAAAACTTACTCGATGAACAGTGTTTAGATTCCAAAGCCAGAAATTCCTCTATTGAATAGAAGCTTTTTTCCAGGATGCATTTTTGGTTGAATTTTCAAAGCATTTGCATTTTCATTTATATATCCTTTATATATTTTGGAAAGTTGTTATAAAGAAATTACAAAATGTAGATTTTTAAATGTTGCAGTTTTATGTTTTGGTATATCCAATATACTTCTGGATGGGTAGTTATGATTTCCTAACACGTTGAAGTCTGAAATGTTGCTTTTCAAAAAAGTAACACATTTTAAAATGAAAATAGAATGGTAGGGCAGAATAGAGTGTTGTTTGAAGACAGTCCTACACACCTCCCTGTATTTAAAATTAAATAATATTCCAATTATTCTTTTTTGAGAAGTGAAAACTCTTTTACATTCAGTTGGCGTATTCAGGGTCCATCATTTTCTTCATATATTATATAAAGAAGTAGTCTGAACATGGATCCCTGTGGAACACCAATTGGACAGTGTAGTCTATAATATGTTTAATAATTTCAACATAGTACATTCGGTTATTTAGATTTCCCTGGCAGTGGTGCCCAAACATTCACAGGTAACAAAAAAACTGACGAAGGGACCAGATCAGGACTTGGGGCAAAAAAAAAACAAAGAGTACTGGGAAAATATGTGAGAATTCTCAGACATATTTTCCTCAGAGACTTTCTTAAAAAAAAATGAATTGCTTCAACACAACTGGGATCGGCTCAGAATAATTACAGGGCTATTCTCTAAACCTTGTCCATTTAGAGGACACCTGAACAAAAAAGGGTTGTATAATGGCGACCTTACCTGGATGCAGTGCAACAATGGCAAAGACAACTAGTTCTTCATGTTTTTTGTGAATATGAGACAAGAAATTTATGGACAACTCAGATTAACTACAGAAGAATATGACAAACATTCAAAAAAAACTTGGAATGGGTGTCACGAGAAATGAACAAGTCAGTTGGCTATCAAGTAGCATACAAAATGTGGACAAACTTTGAAATGACTTTTTGCCTATAATCTCTTGATTTATTGTGCGAAAACAATTTCTTGTAAAAATTTAAGAAATCAGTGATTTAAAAGACGACTCCAGCAAATCTAATAATCTTTACCACACTTACCTGTTTGCTATGCTGTTGCTTGCACGTTCATCATCAAAGAGATCCTGCTTACTCGCCTTGTGTCCCATATCCAGAGGTATCAGCAGATATACCATTCGATTGGCGTAGTGTATTGCTTGACTATACATTGTGTTCTCTTCGCAGGTCGTCAGTTCTTTCTGCTTGTCGTGGTCGATTGAGTTCCAGATGCGCATTTGTTCGGCGGCGATTTCCAAAGCGGTCGCCTCCTGAGCTCTGCTAAGCGCCGATCGTCGATGCCAAGTGTAGTCCTTACCGTCTCTTGGAGAAGTCGGGCTGAGCATTTCGACGGGCAGTCTCGGGGCGAGGCTGTCAGCTCTAGCGGAGTACAGGGCTTTGATATCTTTCTGAACGTCCTGGTGATAATGAATTAAAAATATTAATTTAGGTGATGCACCTCATAGTAATCTTAGAATTTAAATTAGTAATGTGACTTTATAGAGTGAATGACAAATTTTATGTATTTAGCTGTCTATTGATCACTTTGGTACAATTAGTAAATGTGATAGGTGTGCTAGAGGGGCGCCCTACAGATATAGAAATATGTAGGAACAGTAATGAAAAGGTAGTTTTCATATGTAAACGCGCACCTTTTATCTCCAAAATTTCAGCCTCTGAATAATAGCGGAACGAAGAAACAGTGATGAGAAGATAATTTTCATATGTAAAAGCGCCTTTTTTATCCCCAGTTGGGGCGCCCCAGTTTGAATATTCAAAAACTTTCTTATTGGACATCTACAAAATAAAACGATCCTACATACAAAATTTCAGCGTCCAAAAATGTACCTATACCGAGAAAGAGTCATGAAAAGGTAATTTTCATATGTAAACGCGCCCCTTTCATCCAATGGTGAGGTATTTAAAAATTCTTTCTTATTGCACAGCTACAACATAAAATGAACCTACCTACAAAATTTTAGCCTCCGAAAATATAGCGGTACGGAGAAACAGTGATGAGAAGGTAATTTTCATATGTAAATACACCCCTTGTACCCCCACGGAGGGCGCCCCAGTTGGAATATTTGACAATCCTTTCTTACTGCGCATCTAAGAATCACCTATATACCAAATTTTAGCTTCCTATGACTCATCAGTACGGAGAAGTGAGTACGGTGTTAAGTGAGCGACTTTCACATTTATAAGTATAGACATACATCAAAAAACAACCCCTAACGGTAAGAAAAAGTATATACATATTTAAGAATGAACTATTTCAGTCTAATATGTTCAAAATTGCAGTATTTTTTATTTTTACCAGTATTTTCATTTGCAGCTCCAAATTTTCTATTATTAATCAATAGACAAGTAAACTGGAATCTCTTACTTAGCATAAATTCAAAAACGAGCACTTTCGGGTGATCGCACGCGTTTATATGTATAGTTAGTATCAGCATTGCACCCGTGCGTAGCCGGGGAGGTTCGCTAGTATATAATACATTGAAAATTATATAATAATTCATAAAAGAGGATATTTTTTAGGACATTTTCAATTTCATTCCAATAAATCGTTTGTTTACCAATATTGAATTCAATATTCAAAACTCTTAGATTATCTGAATGTCTTATTGAATATTTGCCAGATAAATAATCGTGCAAAGTTTCAGTTTGTATAACATTGATATGTCTAATATATATATTTTTTCTTTTCTCTTAAATTCTGTTAATTGATTTGTATGTTCTATAATATGAGTTGTAACATACTTTACAAAATGTGTAACTTTTAAAATTAAGATATATATGGAAAAAAACATTTTGTTTTGTATAAATTAATATTTGGTTCCCTATAACCCGATTTGAAAATACATCTCATAACTTTATTCTGCAGTAATAGAGCACTTGATGATGTCCCCCAAACTGGAATAAAAGTTTGCAGTTACGAATGAATCAAAGAGATATAAATACATTTTTAATATTTCGTTAAAAAAAATCTAATCTCCAATTATAGGAGATATTAGTTTACATAAAATTTTGATACATTCACACCATGATAAATTTAATTATTATTATTCTATTATTCAAATCATTTTCGAGCCAACTACAGAACCTTTGATACCCACATTGCATGAAATATTCAAAAGAATTTTATAATCTGCCAAAATGAAAATTTAATGATACCAGAAGAAGAGATATTATCGTAAGATATTCGAGAAGTATAAAAATGTAAAACAATATTTTTCTACCTGGTAGAAGGCTGCTTCCCAAAACTGCTGGTTATTCCAAACAGCATGTTCTTGGATGCAAGTATATGCAAACTGTATTATGCCGGTACACAATTTCCTGCAGAAGATTGTTGCGAGTGGCAACAGAGCAGCTGCAACACCGTGTTCGTCCATTGATGAATCATCTTGGAGGGCGCAGTTCATCAGCCGCACAACCAGGTCAAATTGCTGGTGTTCCAGCATGGCTTTTGTACCACTGACGTGGTGCGAGAGCTCACTGCAAAGGGCCAAACGCGCTTGCTTAGATTGAAGAGCTCTTAGGACGGCCGGAAAGGTTTTCCTGGCATCAGAAATTTTGTTTTCAAAGATGCAATTAATGCAGTTACGGAGAACCTAAAAAGTATCACCATGAATATCCAGAAAAAGGTGTTGAGGTAGAAATTGAAATAGATCAGCGAGTTTTAAAACCTAATTTTCCACACTTTAGTTTTTAACTTACTTCTAATCTTCTGGCAGAATTACTGACGATATTTTTGTTATCGTTCAGATTGGATATGTTTGGTCCCATAGGCACTATTCTGGGTTGTATCGGTCTCAAAGAAGATAACCTGTAAGAGCATGAGAGAGGTGAGTAATCAAGTTTTCTCAGTTTTGACATTCAAGTGAATGTGCAAATATTATGAAAATGAAATGGGTGCTGATCAAAAAAGGCTTTGAAAATTTCCTACCAATCAGTTTTTTCCTTGTTATTTATTAAATATACGATCCAAATTGCTGAAAATAGCTTTATCCAAATTCATATCAATAGACAAGCAAAGCAGTAAAGAGTATAGAAATGAGGCAATGGGATGATTTGCATTGCAAGAGAAAAAGTAAACAGAACAAAATTAATTTACACTTTTACATTATAATAGAACAGAAAGGTGAGATTTCATTCATCAATAATGGTTTCATTGAAAAACTGCATTTCAAGTTGGTCATATTGGGATTTTCATATATTTCACAAAGAAAAGAAACATATCAGTATGATAAATAAATCGAAATAATGGTTACAACAAAGTGAATGAATTTTGAAGAAAATATTTCACAAAAATAAATTTTCAGAAAAGAAAGTATAATGACTTTACAGAGGGCAGAAAAAGTCCACGTGGCACATCCTGAACTTTGTATATTCTGACACGCCAATATGATCTTGAGGTTTGAGAGAAGGAATGGCATTTTGTTATATAAAGACTGCTTTTCAGTCTGACCATATTGCACTTAACATGAGAAAAGAAAATTCAGGTCAACTCTCTTGTTCATGCATGATATTTCAAAAAATCTAAAATTACATCTACTTGACACACATCCATGAATCTTTGATTTATGCAGAGCGGCATAGGAAGCAGAAGCCAACGACACCATTTGAAACTCACGCCAAGCAGTGTTTCGGTTGTGCAATCTTGCATTACGTAACAAAGTGAGAATCTTTAATAATTCAAAATACAAAAGCACGACGGATATACCAATTGTTATAACTTACCAGGCATAATCGCCACTGCACAAAAAAAACATAATCAAACACAAAAACGCTACACTGTTGAATGTGAATGCATAGAGTGATTCGATATAAATATAGAATAGAATTTTGTTATTTTTCTTTTCAAAAGTTGTTGGTGACTGTTCGATTTTCCATATGGTACTTCTGTAGACGAATTTCTAACTAAAATAACAAATGAAGAAATGACAAAATTCATCCCTTTGGTGGTTTTGACACATCATGGAAAAGTTTTTTAGTTTTTTGAGAATTGGAATATATTTCCAACTTTCCACGTGGAATATATCAAAGTACGATTAGTCCTCAAATGTGTTAATAATCATAGAAAAAAAAACATGATATTTTCATATCACTTTGACACAGTATTCCATCATATGACTTTTTTTTAATGTTAATGATGAATGAAAGTTTATTAGTAGGAAATTATCCTAATATACAGAAATACATAATAATATTTCATTGGATGACAGAATTTAGAACAGAAAAAAAAAGTAATAAATACTTAATACTACATGAAAGATTAAAATGTTGGTTGAGCTACCAGTGATCCAGACCTAATATGATCAAAAAATTTGTTTTTGAAGTCATGAAGGCTTTGAGCTATTTTACCAAAGATAAGAAGTTTGTCATAATCATTTCAACATATATAAAACTCATATTTCAACAATACTTAAAATCTGTTAAAATCTGTTTTTCCGTTAATCAGCTGTCGCCCCCATACGAACGACAACTCTCAGGAGTTGAGAAACTTGTGCGAGCCAACTGTGAAATATTAAATTTAGAAAGTTTAATGGATCCAAATGTAGCTATATAAAATACTACCACACGAATTGAAATATTGCAGAGTACATTGAGAATTCTGAAAAAATTAACAAAACATAGGTAAAACTTTCTATCTGCATCATAAATTATCACCGAGAAAAGTATTTATTATGCAGTGATAAACTACCACAATGAGCAAAAAAATTCCTTCTCCTCAAATAAGCTCTCAATAGACCCGTAACCCCATTATATTAATGATTATCTTAACAATAATTACCAGTGATTTATTTATGATGATATTTGACCAGTAAAACTGACCCGGAAATGTAAAGAATAGCTAAAAATGTACTAATCGCAAGATCTCACTACCTCTTGAAGTTTCCAATAATCATAAATACAAAGCCGACCCAGTTAGAAATGCCCATTTTGATAGATTACAAGCTTTGAACAGTTTTTTATGTGGACGGCTGGCGATGAAACTTGTGCTGAAAGAAGTCATTTAACAGTTTTTGACTTGAGAAAATTGAAAACATTGAGAAAAAAATCATCTTAAAATCCAACCTATATCACGATCAATCTCCAAACTTGATTCTTCATATTCAATTCCGAATAAAAAATACTACCACACCAATTAAAACATTGCAGAATACATTGACAATCCTGAAAAAATTAACCAAACACAGGTAAAACTTAACCGAAAACATTAATGTCACATATTTTTTTTTATTTTATCGAATCACTCTGTGTCATAAAAACAACTCTAATCCTCACAATATCCTGTTAGAAAAAAAGTGTTCAACACTTACCTAGATTTCAGATTGTTTTTCGACATCCCCTCCTCTATAATCGCCTGCACCTTTTCCACGCTGATCATCGGCAATGGCGGCTGATGAATTCTAGCAAAAGCCCCTTCAGGAGGCACTAGAATCTTCTGAGAGTATGACTGTGGATTTGGTGTTTCATTTGTGTAGAGCTGCGTTGCGAGATCCTGAATATGTGCAATCACCAAACGAGGATCCTGTGCTTCAGTCTTATGCAACTCGTTCAAGTTGCTATAGAGCTCATCCCAGACGTCGCACGGCCTCCAGGGGGGCCCTCGCTCCGATACGAAGCTCGTGAAGAACATGCAATCGAGCACGCGCGTCGTGAAGTCGCAGTCCTTGAGGTTGCGCTCACCGAGGAAGGCGGCCTTGTGAAACGTAATAACAGGCTTTGGATGGATACGGATAAGTGTCAGACAGCTTCGGTAGCCTTGCAGAAGTTGCGCGAACGTGCGCATGAAGACTGCGCGTATTTCCTTGTCGAGCATGACAGGCTGCGGAGCTCGAACGGCAAGAGGGGGGAAAGCGTGGTCTGCGCAGCTCAGTTCGGGCTGCAGGATGATGCCGAGTGCCTCTTGCGTGTTGCTCAGCAGAGGTTCAGGAAGGAGGGGTAACGATATACCATCCGGGATGGTTATAGAACCTCCGTCGAGGTCCGCTACAATCACGTCCATCTGAAAGGGGTGGATTTTGAGGAAGTTGTAATTGAATCATTGAATGAATAAATGAGTTTATTGAACAAAAAATATCCTAATAGTACAGGAAAAAATTGCAATTGGTTGGTAATTATTTCGCCAGATGACTGCTCAGTTTTTTTTAACAAAGTGGGTTGTGGTACTTATGTAATTAGGTGAAAGATTCATTGAATACATGAGTGTCTATAGTATTTGTCAGTTTGAGGAGAAAGTGAGAGCCATTAAAAAACATGAATCAACAAAGTGAATTAGTGCATATATAATGGAATTGATTTCAAACATTTACTGTTGTAACTTATACCAGCATATACAGAGAAAACTATCACTTGCACCTTTGAACCATATCAGCTATATTTGGTTTATATTATATTCTTTTTGTAGGTGTCTTACATAACAAAATTTTTTTGTTATGATTTCATTTTGAGAATATTTGCTTTGTAAGTTATATGCACTCATAAGCATTAGTTGAATATTTCAGCTACTTATCTTCTTTAGATAGATTTCCAATCAACACTTTTTTAGATAATGGAAGTGTAAACTTCTAATACTACCCGCGCGTTTTATGTGGATTCATCTTATTCATCAAAACATTTATGCACAAGCATGAGCATACTTTTAGATTTACGAATTGTAGTTACTTGAAAAGTATTTCTAAAGTATTTTAATGATGCTTCAATACATTGATGTTGTATTTTGAATTCATTTTTTCCAGTTCATATTCTGAAAACTTACCAATTCTGCCACTTCAGATTTCAATGAAGAATGCACCCCCATAATGAACGGAGTAGGAGTGGAGAGTACTTCAACGAGAGGGGCCGGCAGCAGAGGAATGTACACGTGGGTGTACCTAAAAGGATACATCAAAGCCGTCAGAGCCCTGCAAGCTTCTGTCAACCTGTTATAACTCTTTGAGTGGAAAAGGATCTTGTGTTCTGTCATAATAGCACAAAATAAAACCAAAACATTCCGAATGCCCAGTTGGTGAAAGAGCAAGTTGACAGAGGAGTGTGTAACGGGTAAAGATGGCGATAGAGGTGGTTGAAGGGCTTGCCGGTCTCCAGCACCGATACTGAAGCGAACTTGAGGGCCCCCTGGAGGTGGCACTTGGATGCAGCCTAATATATTTCCAACAAGGGTTTCTAAATGTACTGGCATGTTTTCTATGTATACTGAGTAGATAATGCCCAGACAATTCTGAAATTAAAAAATTTATATTGGGTAAATTAAAAATAGATATGAATTGATGGATGTAGCCATTACTACGTGGTAAGAGATCATCATGAAAAATGAGATATAAAACTTTCTACGTTTTTATACCACTTGTATTTGTAACTAACATTACTGCAGTTTCGCCCTACAAGGACATTTTCAAACTAGTACAAATGAACTCTTGTATTATTACAAAACAAGAGGAGAATAAATTATTATTATTATCAATACAATAATATTATTGTATTAGTTACAAATACAGGTGGTATAAAAACATAGGAAGTTTATTTTCCCAATAAAAAAAAATATTGAAATAACAGTAAATTATATAACAACAGAACTTTTTTAATGTTGGTAGGATAAAACACAACTTTGTTTTCAAAGAATATGAATTATCTCAAATAATCATCCTCTTAACATTTACTCTTCAAATCGATAAAAACAAGCTATGCTGTTCATTTATGATTAGAATACAAAAGAATATTGCTGAAGTGACATTTTAAAAGTCATTAATGTGCAAGTTAACTGAGTAGGCAACAATTCTAGACATTCAATGCTACATATACCTTATTCTACAATTTGAAGTACATATCTTTCAAGTACCTGATTTTTACCTAAGTTTGTAATGAATTAAATTACCTGAGCTTATGTCCCAGTTTCCACATTTGAAAAAATATTTAGTAAGGGAGACTTATATAATTCTAATTGATCATTCAGTAAATCACCTGAATTCCTGAGTCTATTGATTTCTAAACAATATAGAAGATTGAGTTTCAAACTTTTCTCTTCCAAATGTACCATATCATATTCATGATTGAACTCATGTCCTTCTGCTAAAAGGTGGTTTGCAAATGTGGAATTGGTATTTCTATTTACAAAACTAGTTCTATACTCTTTAATTCTTTGGGAAAATGGTCTCCCTGTTTAGCCAATATACGGTTTTGGGCAAGAGCCACAAGTCAGCTTATATACTCCTCATCGCAGTTTTAGCCAATATTATCTCATAAGGGATTTGAGATTTTAATGAAACATGGAACTTATAGCAGAAAAGTAATCCATTGATTTTGAATCAAATAACTGAAACATGAATGAGACGTAAAGTATTTTCAGAGATACGTGAACTTTTCAAAATATAAAGTGACCGTTCAGATTTCAAGATTTACGAAAATTTATATTACATCATTACATTGAGCAAGGACATGTCAACAATTCAAATTTAAATATACATGTATATATAAAAAAATCAATTATATAGTTTAAAAATAAATAATTATTATCATAAAAAGAAATCATCTATGGAATAACAACACTTACTAAGTAGGTTCTTTTTTAGTCTTGATTTAAAAATGAGAACATTGGGGGATGTTTTTATATGATCATCAAGAATATTATAGAGCTTACAACCAATACAATGAAAATTTCTTTGAAATAGAGATATGCGATGAAAATCAGGCTGCAAGAGCAATGATTGTTTTATTCTTACAGATATAAGTGCAAGCTTCCAGTATATATAAATTATAAACTGTTAATACACCAAGAGTTATAAAGTATTGACGATAACTGGTTCTCATATCAATACTTTCCATAATTCGATCTGCGTATTATTGAATAATGAAGATCCGATTCATACCGGTACTGTTTCCCCAATTCAGTATACCATACTTCATGTGGGAGTGAAAATGTGCAAAGTACAGCGTAAGCAAGACATTTTTGCTGCAGTGGTCTTTCATATACTTTATGCTGTAGCAACTACTTCTCAGTTTATTAGACAATAGTTCTATATGACTTGCCCATTGCATATGTTTGAGGAAATTACTCCCAAAAGTTTCACCTCATCACTACAAGTTATTTGTTTTTCTGTATTTTTAAATAACAAAGGTGATCTTTGTTTGGAGCGCCCAAAAAATACTGTGACGGTTTTGTTAAGATTCAGTAACAGACAATTCTTTTCAGACCAAAGAATGATAACTTCATAAATCTTCTCAGTTTTACTCAGTATCAAATAAGGAAAGATTTTCAAATAATCCAACTGGGGTGCTGGCCGCATGGGAAAAACATGCGTTCATAAACTAAAGTTACCTTTTCATCATTGTTTCTCCATACTGGTATATTTTCGGAGGCTGAAATTTTTATTTAGGTTCATTTTATACTGTGGATGTGCAATAAGAAAGGATTTTTTTAATATTCCAACTATAGCGCCAGCCGCATTACTTTTTTATCGATGCCCTTCCGGTGAGTGGATTTATATTTAGTATCAGCTTTGCACCGTGCGGAGCACAACTCAAAAACTTTCAGAAATATACAATTTAAAATATGGAAAATATACATACTGCTGGATCTAAAAAACTCTTCTATGGAGTAAAAGGGTTGATTTATTAGAAAACGAGTCAGATTATCCTTCAACACATTTGAACTCGTTGAGCATGCGGGAATATATTCATTCCTTGGTATATGTGAGAGTCCTCACCAATGCTCAATTTTGAGTATGGCTGGTGGATGCTCTCACTATTTCTCGTACTGTATTTGTGTATCACATCTTTCACTCAGGTTATTTTTTTCTTTTTTGACATTGATGATAATCAAAAGTATGAAAAGTGAAGGAACTGTTCGAATTGAGAGTTGTGTGAATATTTTTTTTTTGAATGATGAAGACTTTATTCATATGTACTGAATTTCCCCAAAAAATCAATCCGCAGCTCAATGCAGATTGTATAAGTCCAAAGTTGTGGAATTGGCCGCGGTGGTAATGCGCCCGACTCACGATCGATTCCCACCTCGACCAGATATTTTTCTCGAGAGAATTTATCTGGTTGAAGCTGGGATGATTCTGCAACCATGTGAAGATTCACACGTTAAAAGGTAAGACCTCGTTAGTCCTTAGCTTGCAGAAGTTTCACAACTTCCGAGAGTTGTCGTTCATATGGGGGCGACAGCTGATTAACGGATAAACAGATTTTAAAGAGATTTTTTAAAAACAGAAAGTAAGCTAATTTTAGTGTGTCTAACGATATTGTGCCCTTGAGTTGTCCGATAATGGAGCAAATTGTACTCAGAACTTTTTCTATCGACTTGAAGCTATTT
Organism: Leptinotarsa texana; assembly: GCA_015342105.1. NCBI lineage: Eukaryota > Metazoa > Arthropoda > Insecta > Coleoptera > Chrysomelidae > Leptinotarsa > Leptinotarsa texana. Next base: position 5,336 of record WOGN01000144.1, on the reverse strand, counting down.
TGGCTATTGTAACAAAGAAATATAAAAGTATATTACTCTGTGGCGATTTCAATATGGATGGATTGAAAATAAATTGTAATGACACCAAATTTTTATTTGACATCATTGAGTCATTTGGTTTGATCAGTCATATTAATGTTCCAACTAGAATAAGGACTCACCAAAATGGTATTACATCTGCAACCAACTTAGATTATGTAATTTCTAATTCATCCATCTATCAAGTCAAAACTTTCGATCCGGGATTCTCAGACCATTTAGCCCAAATGTTGGAATGGCCAAGGGTGGAACAGGTGAGTTCAACTGATAAAAAAATTGAAAAACGCTTGTTGAATCCGAACACTGTATCAGAGTTCGAATTTTTGTTTAATAGGGAAATCATTGAACTAAATACGTTTGATGAGATAGATATTGCCTTCGATACCTTCTGGAAACACTTCCAATGGTGTTATCAAGTTTCACATCCTAAGAAACTATTGAACATTAGTAGAATAACTAAGAGTTATAATCCTTCGCGACAAATTATAGAGGAATTAGGTAATTTGAGACAGATTAATTGGGACAGGAAAAATACTTCCGATGAGACAATCCATTTGAATTACGAAACCAGGAAGCGTAAACTAAAAGTATTATTGTGCCAGGAAAAAAAGGAATATTATTCTTCCCTCATAAATGATTCTAGCAATAGAAATAAAAAGATTTGGGAAATAGTCAATATGAAACTTAACAGGCAATCTACAGGAGTGAAACGAATATCAATAAAGGTGAAGGATGATATACTTGATGATCCTATTAAAGTTGCAAATATTTTCGCGGAATATTTTGCAAAATCTATACAAGATAAAATTGCCAGGGTTTATAAAATACCTGTACAAAACACCGGCACAACAGGGATACATGTTCCCAATTCGTTCTACTTCTTACCTTTTTCTGATTATGAGATTAAAAATATCATATGTGGACTAAAAAATAAGAAATCTCTTAGTATTGATGAAATTCCTTTGGAACTCATAAAAAAATGTCAAGATCTCCTTTCACCATATTTGTCGAAACTAATGAATATGTCTGTCGAAAATGGCAAATTTCCCACTGCCTTGAAGGTGTTGAAGACAATACCTGTTTACAAAAAAGGTGATCCAGAAAATATTGACAATTATAGGGGAATAGCGGTGCTCAGTCCCTTTTCAAAACTTTTTGAACGAGCCATGTATGAGAGACTTTCAGATTACTTGAAAAAATTTGATTTGCTAACTACCCATCAGTATGGTATGAGGTAATAAAGTTATCTATCTATCGATCTATGGGTAGTCCATGTACAGCGTTCATTCACATACAGCCCAAGGAACTTCGTAGAAGGTGCTTGAGTGATAGATCTGTCGTTAGATTTTAGCAACAAGCTGTGGCCGAGTTTATTATTTGAGTGACTAAATCTTATGAACGTTGTCTTCTGCATGCTCAAAATTATTCCATTTGAAGAGAACCATTCCTCAGATATTTTGATTTCTTCATTGGCCTTCAGGACTGTTTGCTCTACATTGCTCCCTGTAGCTATGAGGGAGGTATCGTCTGCATACATTATACACCTTTCATTAGAAATGTCTTTCACGTATATCAGATATAACAGAGGACCTAAAACAGAACCCTGGGGTGATTGTTTGCTTGAACATACTGCATCCTGTTTGTCAGATAAGTTTTTAGCCAATCATATACCACTACTCTGGTTGACAAGATCGAATGCTTTGTTTAGATCCGAAAGGGTACAAAGTACTTTGTTACCTTTGTCTACCTCTTCCGAAAATGTATTTACAAGCGTCACCATTGCATTTGAGGTTGATCTGCCTTTTTGGAACCCATACTAATTCGTGTTCATTAAATCAATCCTATCCATGAATTCTGTTATTTCATTGACATATTTTTCAAAAACCTTAACAAAGGGACTCCATAGCGCAATTGGTCTGAAATTTTGAACATCTGTGACTCTTCCCGATATGTGAATCGAAATAATTTTTGCCACTTTGAGGCATGATGGAAAAATACCTTCTTCAAGAGAACAATTTAATAGATACGATAATGGTTATATGATCATCTCCCTGTGAGTGGGACCTATTTAGATTTAGAATAATGTTTAAGATTTCTGATTCAGTTGCAGGAATAAAGAAGAATGTTTTAGGGTGTTGTCTTTTGAATGGGTTTGTGGCGTGGAATATTTTGGAAATAGTTATTGAATTGATTAGAAACTATTTCTAGGTCATTGGTCAAATCATCATTTATTTCAAGTGTTATATTCGTTGTTTAAGAAGGGTGTTTACTTGTAGTTGGTATAACTATTTTCCAAGCTGCTTTTGTTTTATTTTTTGACGTTTTTATTAATTGAGTGTTGTAATTAAACTTGGCTTTGTTTAGTAGTTGGTTGTAGATTTTTTATGTTTGTAGTATTGGATATCTTTTTCATTGCCGTTACCAGTTAATTGATGGAGATATTTCATTCTCTATCCTGATATAAGCAAACCCATTGTCAACTACGGTTTTCTTCGATTATGTTTCCTGTTTATCTTTCACTTCAGAGAAAAGGCAGATTAAAGGTAAAAAATTATGGTTCTGGAAAAAAATTCAAATTTGTCACTTACATTATCTTGAGATGAATACAGATCTTTCCATGTTTCTTTCTTCAACAATGAGATGAAGTTTACAATATTATTTTCATTCTGTAGCTCTTTATAGTATATTTCTTTGCCATGGCTGTCTGTATTTTCTGAGAATTGCATCGAGACAGTTTGAGGGCTATTGTCATTAGCACATATGTTGTCCAAATATGCCTTGCTCCTAGTTGGTTCCATAATTAACTTATTAATACAGTATGACTCAAGCAAATCTCTTAATAAAGTCAAGTTTACGGATTCCACAAGAAAATCCACATTAAAATCACCACAAATCAGTACCTTATGCTTGTTAAACTTTTTGGTAATTATTTGTAGTACTTCCTCTAATTTTGTTGCAGAAATATCAAACTTGCTTGTTGGTGTTCTATATACAACTATTACAATAACACTTAGTGTTATGTTAAATCTACTTTCAAGACTAGTACATTCGAAATGTTCATCTCTCCATAAATTTGAGTTTGTTGGATTTAACGCCATTTCTAGTATAGACACCTACACCCCCGTGATTCATATTTGTTCTACAGTAAGAGCTAGTTAGAATGAAGTTGTCTATATTGATGGCATCAATTTGAACACTATCACACCAATGCTCACCCACACAAAGTATGTCACATCGAGTATCTTCAAGAAAAAATTCAAGTTGGGGAATTTTGTTACTCATTCCCTGTACATTTTGATGAGCTATATTGAGGTGTTTCTTAGAGATATTTGCAATTGCACATTGGCTGGGGGTCGAGATAGATTTGTCTATGTATGAATGTATGTATAATAATAATCGTCTTTAATGTTACCCATCTGTAGTTACATGCAAATATTTAAATAAATTAGAGAGCTAGTTGCTAACATAACAAAAGGCGAAGTTCAACTCAGTTAGCATAAGTGCTACTGAGTTGTTCTTCCACTCAACCTCAAAAAGATCCTACCTAAGCTGAAACAAAAAAAGTAATACAAAAAAAATTGGGATGGTTCCAATATCTATTAGGATGCTGGAGAGAACGTCCATTACTAAGACTTATAATGATGAAAAGTGTATGGGGTTGGGCAGTTTATATTTAAAGTTGGCTTTCGAACAGAAGGAGTTTGAATCTTTTCCGTAAAACAGAAAGTTCTTTTGGTAACAGGTTGATTTGATGTCTGTAACTCTTGAGCAAGGGATATTTTTAATAAGCTTAAAACAATAACGAACGATAAAGACTAGTATTTTTATGAAAAAAGTGTGCACGCTTGGTGCCATATTTTTTCTATATCAAGCTCCCGTCGCTTATTTGAAAAAATATTTTCAACTTTTTAGTTCGATGTTAAATTATACAGATGAACTATTCTCTTGAATCATTCTATATGCAAACAATTATTTTTTACCCTTGAACTATTACTGAATTGACGGAATTATTGGAAGTCTATTAACTCACCATTTGAGGATCAATCCTACATTTTCATATTGACATAATTTTTTGTCAACATTTCATAACTTTATTCAATGTATATTTTCTGATTTCCATTGAAACATTTTTCCGCTGTTTATATCGGAAAGGCTAAAACGGAGGTTATGAATGTTTACAATTCCATGATATTGAAATATTTCCATCGATATTGTGGATATATGGAAATTCTTTGTGAGTTTAACAGAAACGGTTCCAGTTTATATTATGCTGCTCGTAGATAAAATAATGGAAGTTTGCCTACATTTACTTTCTCACTCATCCAATTTAAATGAATTAGAGAAATATTAGTATTTGGAAAAAACATTTTGGTTTTCTACTCATTCATTTTTATATAAAACAATGGAAAACTTCCGGAAGAGAAGAGAAAGCAATTAAGTTCAAAATGAACTTTCCATGTATTCGTCCTTTGATCAGTGTTCATATTAATTTGTATTTCATGAGGCTTTCATATGACTCTGTCCTCAGCCTTCAACAATATTTGATAATAATGATAATAATAATCTATAGGTCAGGAAGTTATTTTCAGATACAAACTGGAAGAAAGAGACCTCTTTCACACGAACATTGAATTACACAAAAAAAGAAGTAGTTTAAAAAAAGATTAAATGAACAATGCATTATGTAGTCCCATATTCAAAAAGTTATTTCTCCTACTCAGCATGGTTTCGTACAACAAAGATCATGTATGACAAATCTTCTATGTTTAAATCAATATTTCTGTACGTGCCTGGACGAGAAGAAACAAGTTGATGTTCTTTATTTAGACTTTTAAAAAGCCTTCGATCAAATACACCATTACGTTCTTCTCAGCAAATTGACAAAATTGGGACTCTCTAACCAAATGCTCATTCTAATTGAATCATATTTAATTAACAGAAAACAATTCGTCGAATATGAATCTTTCAAATCGGCCCAGTACGTAGTTACATCTGGGGTACCACAAGGTTCCAGTCTTGAACCTCTTTTATTTTTTATTTTTATTATTGACTTGGCAACCTCTTTGGATATTCCTAGCCTACTATTTGCAGACGACATGAAGATTTATTATAAAATCGACGACATTACTGACTGCCAACTTTGATGTAATCAGACTTTGGTGTAATGATAATCATCTACAACTGAACGTATCCAAATTTAAAATAATATCATTTACAACAAAAAAGCGAACTTTAATGTACGATTATTCAATCAACAAATCTACAATCAACCGCGTACATGAGATAAAAGATCTTGG
>WOGN01000143.1:0-31207 GCA_015342105.1 Leptinotarsa texana | reverse complement strand
CTATATTATGGCACTCCTTTTTGTAAATAACAAACGGCAATAGTGAATGACGAATTCATTTCTATCCGACTATAACAGGGCCGAAAGAAAAGTTTCGACTTTACATATGTACAGTAACTCCTATTCTAAGGAGCCGAATTTCGGTCCTATCATCATCGATAGTTACGAATATCATTCGTGCAAAAAAGACAGAATTACTACCCAATCTGTTTGATGTATATTTCTATTGTATGTTGTATCATTTATTTCGTGGTCCATTTTCTATGTTTTTGACAGTAGATTATCATCTTTTGACCAAGAGTCCATTCCGCTCAACAGTCTTGATATGTGAAGTTATGTCTTGATTGAATCATTAAACATCATGAAAACTAGTGTGTCTTATTGACTGAGGATCCTCAGAAATAATAACATGGTGTCAGATGTGGAGACGAGAGCAACTAGTTCAAACCACAGCAACGCTAAGAAGATTAAAACGAGAGCCCTAGATTATACCCAAACCAAACAAAAAACGGCACAATATGGAGGCATTCAGACCACCTAACCCTTCAACAGAATATAATAAAAAAACTGATAAGTATGGAAATACAAATTTGATATTTATTTTAGAGCAGCAAATAAAAAGAGTGTTGATGAAGACACCAAAACAGCGATTTTAATGAACTCACTAGGTGATGAAGGGCTTGATATTTTCAATACAGTACAACCAGAGCAAACGAAAACCTTAGCAAATGTCTTAAAAGCATATGATGAGTATTTTATTCCAAAGAAAGTTATACGAATGGAAACATTCAAGTTTAATAACCTTCTTCAATCAGATTCACAAAAGATAGAGCAATACCTTACAGAACTAAGAACTCAAGTTGATTTGTGCAGTTTTATAAATGAATAGGATGATCGCAAAACCAGTTACGAATAACGTAAATGACAAACAAATCCAAGCTAGGCTGATAAGGGAGCCAGATATAACTACTGCAAAAATTTTAGACTACTGTAAGTCGATAGCCTTGAGTAAACAACATTCAAAAACACTGAATCCAGAAGAAGTTCATGACCTGAGGAAGGATGTGAAAACCTTTCAGCCAGGGAGAAAAATGTGTTCTAGATGCTTATATGAACATTTTCCCAGGTAATGTCCAGCCTATGGAAAGACATGTGCATCCTATCAAGGAATAGAACACTTTGCTGAAGCATGTTTCAGAAATAAAATTAGGCAAAAAACTAATCAAAATTTTGAATGTTATTCAAGAAGATGGAAGGAGAAAAATAACATGAGACTCCACAACGGAAAGAAGAGAAACAAGTTGGAAGCTTGGAGGAAGAAGAAATGCGCTCTGCTGATTCTCAAACTGAAACTAGTATAGTTCTTAAATGATCATATTGAATTTTCTGTTCATAGTGATAGTTCTCAATGTAGTATACAGTTCAATGAGAAAACTAACTGGAAACATAAACCGCCAACTTACCTGAAAGATTTTATTTGTAATAATGATTTTACGTATAATGAATTTCATTAGTTCGGACTTCCATAGTCTGATATTATTTGAAATGATTTCATATCCCTGAAAGAACTGAAATGAATAATTAAAAAGGAATAACTGAAAATAACAATTATATTAGGCAAATAACTCTAGAATGAAAAACAGTGAAAGAAAATACAAGTGAAAAAAGAACCATTGAACAAAAAATAAAAATAAAAAATTGAGAGAATCCAAACCAACTTACTTCGTGACCATTCGATTGTTAGTATCCACAATCGTCTTCGGGTAATGGGGACTAACTCCTCCAAGAGATGACTATTTATGGGTCATTCGAGTACTTTTACTTATCTTCGCATTCCTTTTTCCGCTTCACCGGTTTAGCAGGAGATGACCGATTAGCGGGAGTTGGCCATTTTTCCCTTGATTATGGGTTTCCATATATTGCGTATCTCTACGCCAGCTTGGCTGAATAGGTGACTCCATAGAAAAGACACAGTACTTTCCCAAAACATGGCGCTAATACATGTAGAGTACTGGATATATTGTTGACTACTCATGTTGTTTTTGTTGACTGAAGAACGATATACTGCAGACTAAAAAGTCGATGTATAGCTAGGTGAATTCTACCCCCAACACTCTGATCCTGAACTTCTTCAACGCTCTCTTTCCAACTGTTATATTTTCTCTCAAAATCGAGTCATACGACATACATCCAGAGTGATTTTTTTCAAAAGCTTTTCCTTGTAATTGTGTCATTTTGAAGAGGTCCTGCTTCTGGTCGAAAAAAAAGCATTTGTTTGAAGTATTTCATTAGCTCGGACTTCCATTGACTAATATGATATAAATTAATTTGAAATCCCTCAGAAAATCTGTAAAATAATTAAAAAGGTTCGCTGAAAAACCTAACAATTATTTGAAGCAAAGAAACTGAAATTACTATGAAATAAAATACAAGCAATAATACAAAAAAGAACTATTAACATGAGGATGAAAGTAAAAAAATATTAATAAGAGATGAAAGATTGAAAAATTAAAAGGTTCCAAACCAAATTGCTTCACGACGTTTCGATTGTTAGTATTCACAATCGTCTTCGGGTGTTGACACCTCATGAATTCTTTTTAGTGGGGAAAATCAGAAAAATAATTATAAATAAATTTTGCGTGTACTCAAAATATTGCAGATGAACATGAATAAGCTGAAGTTTGGTACTTAAATTTCAATGAATAAGGAAAAACTGAATACTAATGGCAGCCTTGTTTTACTGTTTGATTAATAGAAAGAGATAATCAATTGATCAATGGAATAAATCAAACTCGTGAGAATGGTATATCATTTTCGATCAAAGTTATCGTGACATGCCTCGTATTTACTAGTACATTGCATTGCTTTGCCAACAATCTGAAACAAACACTCGACTGTCACTCCTGACAATTATATAAAGGTGCACTAGATTCAAACAGAAATAGAGTCCTAATGTTATTTTCATTCATCGGTGTCGCACTTGCCTTTCGTATTATTTCACCAACACGAAAACTGACATCTCAAATAAGAGTCAGATAACTTAATTTGACTTGGGTTATTTAAAATGTTGTATTTCACATAATCTATCATATTTCCTTTTCAATTGTGGTAATTAATAATAAAAGTAGAGTTTCAAATTATTCCTCAAGGAATTTTTAAAATTAATTTTTATTCTGAGAGAATATATTCCGAAACAGCTAGTTGAACAGACCGGTCTATTTTTCGAAAGTCCTCCGATTTAGATGTATTTAAAAAAATATATATCATTTGAAATCGAAAACCTTCGAAGTGGGGACAAAATTATGTATATTTTTTAAACAATATATATGATATTTACAAAATGCTTATATTATGTATAATTATAAAACTAAACCGAGTAATTGCAGAAAGGTGTATAGTATATAAGTTATACTTCAATCGATAATTGTTTATAGAATACGCATCTTGGATTACATTAGAGAAAAAACTTGTAGATTCACAACAAAAATGAAAATAGGTTCATTTAATTCCTCTTTGGAAAAATAGACAAAAATAATAATGATTGGAGTCAATCAGAAAGAAATGTGAATCTTTTATTTGTACAATCACTCCTAAGTTTTCTGGATAATACCTTTCATGATGTAGACTTCTAGCAGGGGGAAATTTTTGGCCTTCTACTTCTCCATTTTGATAAAAAAAATGTGGGAATATTTCAACAAAAGCAAGGAATCAATTTCAAAAAATCAATTCTATACAAAGATGTGTAGATCATGTAAAGAAGTAGCTTTCAGAAATAAACTGAAAGAGAAAGCCCTCTCGAAATAGCAATTTTCATATAAATATTCAATTACACGAAAGAAAAACACTTTTGAAATAAATACTTTAATATGCACTGTGAATTATACAAAAAACACTTTTCTCCATTCCGTTTGTATTCTAAACATTTGTTATGAAATCAAATCAGAAATAATTCACAGGATAAAATTAATGAGAGAAGTAAAATTTCACTTACATGGAACATGTCATCCTCACTGCTAGACATTCGATGTTTCGCTGTAAGACATTTGTCTTATCGGCTCTGCAGTAGCAAATACGGATCACATTGTGAGAAGAAACACTCAATTCGTTCATAATTATGACTTTTTGTCATATCCATCCGTGTCATTGATGAATAACATTCATTCGGTTATTTGATTAAATCCCAGCCATAGGAATCTTATTCAAATTGAAATGCTATTTTCATATAAAGAATAAATGAAACGAGAAGGCTTTTTCTTTCAGTTTGTGTCTGAATGTTACTTCTTTGTATAATCTACTACACATCTTTGTATAGAGTTAATTTTTTGAAATTGATTTTTTTTCTTTCTTTGGAAGATTCCCACATTTTTTTCTCAAGATGGAGAAGAAGAAGGCCAAAAACTTTCTTTCCCAAAAATTAATCTCTCCTTGAGTTTACCCTTTCGATTCAATCTAGGAGCGGATATTGTTGTATTAGTATTATTGATGACTCCAGCATCTTATGAAGAAATAATTCTTTTCACAACAAAAGGAGAATAATTATATTGAAAATAAAGAAGTTACGTACGTGCTCCAGTAGTACTTTTTGATGAGAGTATAATTATATTGGATACAATACAATTAAGTATCATCCCAATGTACTTTCACAACTGCAAAAAATTGAGATATTCTGTAATACAGACGTTTTATTGGTTCAGTTCAAAAAACAATAGATTTATTGAATTGCCTTTTTGGTTCTGAATGAAAAATCAAGTTAAGTAGAAATTCTACGGGCATTAAAGATAATTATTGTTGAACCATTGGCAGGCTTAGTTGCATTATATTACCCTGTAGAGGGTGAAGTTATTTACAACAATCAAAATCGACTGCTGTCGGTTCGTTACCTTCGATATAGAATGCGAAAGAATTACATTTCATGTGAACTTATTTGCAGTACTCTGAAGTTTCAGAGAGAAACAGAAACAGATTTCTCATTCGGCAATCGATGTCCACCTGATGAATATCTCTGATATTCGTGATCGTTTTTTTGCCAATGTATGCCTTATATGTGGGAACTCTTCATCACCGCCTCTCAGCATGATACGAGTTCAAGAGTTCAATGTATGGCCCAGCCGCTACCACTGATATATGGCTTGTCGAAACTTCATTGTCTAGTACTGGATCATGGATGCAATGCTTTTGAACTCTGGTATCATTTGAATATGAGTATCATACACGATTCAATCTGATTTTTAATCGATAGGAATCCTTAAATTCTCGTTATCGTGAAAACGACTATAATGAGATTCATTATTGTTCATATATTCAAATCTCATTCAATGTTTTTCTTGGTCTCCCTTGAGATTTTTTGAAATTTTTCAGTAGAATAGTAAATCATAGATTTCAGGTATTGTCACAGTGAGAATGTTAGGAACAACCAGTTCATTTTGAATGTGGCTTTGAACAGTGTAGTTACCCAACAGTTCATTCATAAACTAACTACCGGATACATCTTTTTATGAAATATTCATTGCAAGTATTTTTTTACCGTAAAAATGGATTGACTTTTCTGAAATTATATTATATTATCGTTTAGTTGGTAAAAAAAAATGAAAAACGAGCTTGAGACTTCATGACTCTTCTCGCCAAAAGACAAAGTGCGATTTTTCATTCAATTCATTTAGTTAGGTCATGAAACGGAGACATTTTCATTTCAGTTCTATGATTTTTTACCAGCTGTCAATCAATTGAAATTTGTTTTTCTGTTAGCATGCCTTTCGTTTTGTTTGTTTACAATAAAAAAAAAGTTTCACTGTAATTTTATTTCATTTCACATGAATAGACTTTTATTTTCATCTTGTTTTGAGTCCGAACCTCAATTCTCGTTCTTCATTACTGAATTCAAAATGTGTGGCTTCTTTAAAAGATTTATCAATAAACATTTTCTTTAACTACTACAAAAAACCTAATTGTACTCATACTTCACTAACTCTCCAGACTGAACTATGTCGATTACTTCACTAGATCACTTTCTTATTCGCTTATTATCGTTTTGGTGTCTTATATTAAATTCTTCATTCCAGGCGACTTCGGTGTAATTTATACTAGGGAGTAATTTATACTAAGGTTGAATGGATCATTATCGACCCTCACCATTTTCTGAACTGTCTTCGAGGATTCAAACTTCTCCACAGAATCACCTTCAACCACGATGGGTCACGGACAGGAATCTACTTGCCTCATATTATGCATATTCTATATATTTCTCTGCAAAATATTTATTTTTGTGGTCTTCCATGTAGAGATTCATCCCACTTATCACATCAATGGAATCCTTCAATATCAAACAAATAGACATCCTTGTCAGCGTTGACCTAGTATCAATTTCCATGAATATCCCACTATCTGAAACTTTATCCCCAAGACACTCTCTACCTCATCATGCTTTCCCACTCTCTCCAGCCTTTGCAAACCTTCATATGGAGGACTTTGAAACCAGAGCCATTAACATGTCTGACCTCAAACCTACATATTGGCATCGATGCATAGATGACGTCTGTATTATATGGCCTCATGGATTCCAAAGCCCCCGTTAATTCCTAAACCAAATCAACTCTTCACATTCCGACCTGAAATTCACAATGAAAGTTGAAAATAACAACTCACTTCCATTTCTGGATGTTCTCATAATAAAATCTAATGATTCTTCCTCACACACTGTTTATTGAATAACCAACCTATACGAATCGCTACGTCAGTGGTAAGTCCCATGCTACGACTATCCAGAATCTCAAATCCAAAGATCCACCCAACTTCAGCAAAACCATACGACACATCCTGATCAGCCCGGTGACCAGACGGACCACCCAAAAGCTTTTCTTTCTTATATTCACAGAGTTATCAACAAAGTGAGCCAGATTCTGAAAAGGGTCCCTATTTTAATATCATCAAGAAACAGGCAATCAAATAAGCTTCAAAAACACCAAAACTATTGCCACAGAAAAAACTCTCCAGGGCAGTATAATCCGCGAAACTATCGAAATTGGAAAAACATCTAAACTGTCTAAACAAACGGGATGAGTCACAAAGATTACGTCGTTCATGGTTCGACTTTAAATCACTTTGATTGAAAGTAAGAAAACGACAATAAGTCATGTAGCAAATACATAGCTGGTTATTATGAATTCTTTTCTCTCGTAAAACATACAAATGTTCAATTATTTCTTTGTGTCGTATCGAGATTTATTTATTTTGGCAAACAATATGACACTGCTTTGATGTGTTAAGAATGAATTGCTCAATTTATACGACACGAAATGTGTTTTCTATTCATGCCAGGGGCCTTAATCCGTAACAACTGTTTATTAGTTTGCTCTTCTTTTGGGAGTTCTATTTTTTGCCAAATCGAACTATTATGGGAAAGACTTCTTAATTTTTAATATAGATATGGTTTTTTGCACGTAAAAAGACATGGAAAAGTGATACGAAAACCTAAAAGAAATTTGAAGAATTCATCAGTCGTCATTCTGGATTATAAACATGGACTTGTGTAGTAATTTTGTCTATTGTACTATTTTGAGCTTCAAAAAAAATAATCACTAGTAATTCTTGATACGAGTAAAGATTTTTAAAACGAAATAATTGAAGAATTGTGGCAAAAAAGCTAATTAATAGCGGGCGGGTCTTTTCTCCGATCTATACGAAAAATTGAATTTGGTAACAATATTTCTGAGATTCCGATTATTTTTATTCTACAAATGAATAATGGATGACTCAATAACGACCACTTACTGTGGGAGACAATTTTAGGAATAATTCGACTCTGAACTTTCACTCAACTTACAATTTTCAGAAAATGAAAAAACATTACGAAGTGAATTCTCTATCAATACGAATGACTCTCAAGCCGTTCAAGAGGTAGAGTTGCAGATTTTTATCAACTCCGAAAATATTCAACCAACTCTATATTTTTAGAAACAGCACTTCATATCGATATATATGACTCACAAGTCGCCTAAAATAGAGTTTCAGATAGATTTTGAAAAATATACAATTTGATCAACTTCCAAATATCCATGTTTCCAGAAAGTAAAGAACACTATAAACGGCATTCCATATCAATATGAATGATTCCCAAACCGTCTAAGAAGTTGCAGATAAATTTTCGATAAAAATAAATTTTACCAATTCTGAAATATTTAGCTGTTTTCAGAAAGAGAGAAAGGCAATAATGTCTCTATCAATATAAATGACTTGCGAATCGAGTTGTAGATGGATTTCGGAAAACATTGAATTTGACCAATTCATACTGTCAGATAGGATGGTAACACAAAGAAAACATTCCCTATGAATATGAATGACTCGCCACCTGTTTAAGGAGAGAAGTGGCAGGAGAAGTTTCAAAAATGTTAAATTTGACCAATTCCAAAATATTTCAATTGATATGATTCACTCGCAAACCGCCTATTTAATGAAAATTGCCAACTTCATATTTTCTTGAAGAAAATAATATTTCCAATTAAAATATTTTCACTTCATTATTCCTATGTATTCCATATTACATAATGGATTCGACGCATAAAAATGTATAACTCCATTCCTGAAAGAATAAAATATTTTCTCAGCAACAGAACATTTGAATCGCATCTGAAAAATGTTTTACTGTAGACTACTAGTTCATATTTTATTACCATGATAGAATCGAATGGTTGATTGAAATAGGAAAAAAATGTTTGATCTATTGTATTTAACTGTACCTCATTGTGTTTTATTTTATTCTATTTTATATCCTGTATCGTATCAGAAGTATTCAATTGGATTTATTGGATCTCATATTATTTTATTGTATATCTGTTTTGTACATTTTTACATTTTACACATACACATGATTTATTAAATTTTTATTTTTCTATACTATCATATTATTTCTATATCTATGTTATTATACCGTTATGTACCTGTAATTTGTTTATGAGAAACAAGTGCTTGCATTTATCTTCACACTATTTTATTCCGAAAAATCATGTACCCTTTTAGTTTCACTTATTTTTCTTTTATTCAGAATAAAGTTATCACTATCATATTGAACTTTCTTCTAACAATAGCACTACTTATACAATACCAGAACTAGAACTCTTTCTGTAGTTTAATTACCCAAATTAGCGTCATCAGATTCCTAAAACTGCTTACTTGTCACTTGATGACGCTAACTGAAGGCGCATTGAGGTAAAGTGTACTATGTGTGTATATGAATCATTTCATGCACGTTTAAAGGTGGGACCTCTTTTATCTCTAGCTTTAACAAATTTTGCCTGCTGAGGGTCGTCGCTTATGGGATGGCAACAACTGGTCAACATAGTACTACATTTTTTTGCCAGGGTTTTCAGTCCTATTGATATCAAATTTTTTCCTAGATTCTCTGTTGATAATAAACAATATGTAAGTACTTAATTTTTCCATGAGTATGGAGATATGAAAATAATAATATAATGAAAACACTTTTTCCCAAACCACAACAAAATACAAATTGTTAGCTAAACACAAATAGGCAATAAATGAAAACGACTCTGAATATTTTTTCAATTTTAATACTCATAGTATTCGTACTACTGGTATCCAGTTGACAAAAGACAAGTTTTGAGACCTTTGGAGCTCTTTAGCTTACTCTAGGATGGTCTTTAGAGAGACGTATATTTTCCACAAGGATAGTTTCTCCAAATGAAATCCTACCCAAAAATGGTAATAATATGGAAACGATTATTAATTCAGATTGAATTTGCAGAATAAAATAGTAACTATAATATAGATATATATTTGATTTAGACGAACATATATATCTATATTTTTTTCCTGTCATAGTGTCACATCAGATTGTCCATTAGGAAAATACCAAGGATTAGTCGACCTCTCATAATTTGAAGTTTACTCTTTTATTCTAACTACCAGACAATCTCATAAACACCAACACATAACTAAAATAAAATTTTGTATCCGCTTGAGTTCGCTTTCTCGTGCAATAGTTTTAATTTGAATTGTTTCTCTTTAAAAAAATCGGTTTTCCGTTAACTAGCTGTCGCCCCTCTACGAACATCCAGAAGTCGTAACTTTTGCGAGCTAAGGACCAACGAGATCTTACCTTTTAACGTGTGATTCCTAACATGGGTTAGACGGATAGGAAGTGAAAATCAATCATTTGGCCTTGCGGTTCAAACCACCGGTTCTCACTGCGGTCGATTGACTGAGTGGAGCTGGCCACCCATGTCAACCCACCAGGCTATGGTAAGGTGTGAAAGAGAATTTTAATGTAGACCAAATGCTTGAGGTAACTAAAATAAGGGCATTCAAACTTTTATATTTAATACACAAGGAAGAATATCCTCCGAATATTGACTCATTTAGCATATTATGAGTTATGTGAAATTCCCTCTTTTTCTCATACTATAATTAAATAAATATATTCACTTCGTAGTCATCACCGTGATGGTCTATAAATATGGGCACATTACAGCTAATCGATGAGACATCACCAGAAGCTGTACACAGAATACACACGTATTTCAAGCAACAAATTGCTTCAAATATTAGTATCAGTGTGTCAGTATGTGAATACCAACACGATACGTTTTTACTAATATCATAAATCCAGAGTAGCGTGGCGCATTTTATGCAAATTTTACCTTTTACGAATTCAAATATGCATTCGTGACTTACGCACGCATTTCATGAGGACATGTATATTCGCCATATTCAAGATTTCGTTTCATTTTTCGGTTGCTGCTCGTTGGAATTCATTTCCCGGAAGATATTTTTGAGAATAGGATTTTTCAAATGGTAGCTGTATACGAGATGACTCCTGACTTTCCTGAGATAAAAACAAACATGTACTGATGTGTTTTTCATAAACATGAAATCTATGAACTCTCAGAAGAAATGTACAATGTTCATCAGATCGACCAAATAATTTTTCACCTATTGGCTAGTGCGTTAGTTAGTTCTACTCATAAAATCGTTATTATGACAGGGTAAACCGCTTCGTTACCTATCACGTTATGTTGCCAGTCTGTCTGGCTTCCCTTTCTCTCATGAATACGTCAGCGGGAGGCAGGCTCCTCCACTCTCGTCGAACAGTCAGTGTTTAGTGTAAAGATATAATGACAGTACTATAAAAATCCTATCAGCACGCCCGTAACGTGGCTTGAAAATGATGATAGATATTTTCTGTAAGTACATTATTGGTATCGTTATTTAATCTTACAAGTGTAACAATTGTCTTATGGTAGCTATAATATATGTACATACACAAACATACACTGACGCTGTTGCAATTTGTTTGGTCAACTCTTCACCATCTACTGACTTACCTTGGATAAACCTCTTTTGTTGATGTTGCAGCTTCTTGTTGAGCTTTCGGTATAGTTTCCAACATGCGTACTTCTAGGCTTTTTGGTGAAAATCGATTAGATATCAGAGTACGGATTACACAAATTATAATTACATAATATATGACTTCAACTGATTACTTCAAAACACAAAATGTCTGTAAGAGGTTTATTCTCACGTATGTTTCTCACTAGCGGCTTATGATTTCTTCTCATCCCAACAGATCAGCCTTCAATGTTATAGTTGAATTTTCAAACTTCCTCAGTTATGACGGTGGTGATAACGACAGTTATTTTATCCAGTCATTGCGATTCCTTATTTATAACGATGAAATGGTTTCTCATTATCGTTTGCTTCGGGTTGACCACACAATACAAACTGGAATAAAAGTTAATTGTTGTTTTCTTTTCATCGAAATATATTAGAGACTTATTGGAACACAGTGTTTCAGTTTTATAAAAAGAATTTTCCTGTTCACTTTTCCGTACCCACGGAACATCTCGTAGTCAATGAACGTATCTGCGCAGTAGCAGACGAAACGATTGGTACTTCAGGTTATATTCGAACATGGCCTACCAGCCCATATTTTATTCTCTCCAATCTTAAATCCTGCCATGAAAGTTCTTATACAACCACCTTCTCTTGGTTTTTTGTCTAGGTATTATCCTAAGCATGAGTAACATTTTCCTGTGCGAAAGTCCTGATTCACATATCATTCGAATTGCTGGGGATTGAATCCATTTGGAAAAACGTTCTGAGGCAGTTTATTCCACATACACGCAGTGAAGTTCGAGGTGTACTGAGTTGAACCTCAAATCGATGCGAAGCAACGGTCCGTCACGTATTTTTGGGTGGCACCGCTCTTGGTACAATCAAATGTGCCAGGTCATTCGAACACTTCTCGTGAAAGTAACAATTGGAGAGAAACAAATCTCGAACCTTTCTTCGATGTTCCACACTATCAAGGTTGCAAATAATGTCCGTGTCTTCAATCAGGCTCTTTTCTGGATGGAATTCAGCAGCTTCAGGCTATGCTTACGGGCGGAGCTCCATACATGAGTACTATAGGTACTCCAAAAAATGTCTGATCTGAGCTTTATAAAGCATTAGAAGTTGCTGAGGTGTGCATATCTGCTTTCTTAAAGTGTACTGAGAGTCGGGTAAACTGTTGAAATATCTTAAATATTCAATACAACTAGATGATATCAAAGTCCTTAGTCATGATTTTGTTGCTTGGTGTAAAAACTGCAGAGAAAGACAGAAGGGTGTTTGAGTATTTGTCGAACCCAGAGAGGGCGATTTCGTACCACGTCTTTCTACAAGGGGTCGTTTAGTTAGTCACTGATGAGATAGTTCTACGGTAGATTGAAATAACGAAATCATGATGTCATCTTGTTGTCTGGGTAGAAGATTATGTGAAGTTTTTCAGAAAATATCAAGTTAACAGTTTAAAATTTGTCTTTCAAGTTTATTCATGTTTGAATTATAACCAGAATGCATTGGACAATTATTAATGGCATGTCAGTTCAGCCTATTTTCCGTGCTTGTTGTGTAACTTTTAATAAGTTCGTGTTCATTTCTGAGGTATATTGATTCCCTAGTTCATTTGAGATTATTCCTCATCTCAATCTATGCAGATACTAAATTTCAAATGAATAATTTTTTTTGATACGATATCGAATCTTTTAAACTACTAGTGCTATGTTTTACAGGAAATTCTCCTGTTGAGGCTTTTTGTATTAAACCCAGCAAATCTAAATCACTGTTCAGGAGTTCTTGCAAACGATTTTAATCAAGAATAGTTGGTATGCTATTACGATATTAATTCAACAACGTATGCGTGTGTTGGGTTGATACGATTTGTTTGATATAGTTTGTATATATGCATATAAAGATGGGCTGATATGGAATACGCACTTGAGTTGGAATATTTAATAACTTCGCCTTAGAGAAAACAAGGTGGTCAATATAGGTTTATGTTCAATATTTCGTAAAGACGCGATCCTTCACATTCTATACCTACTGAGAATATTTTGAAGTTATACTTCTTTTGAGAGAGTGAAATTTTACGATGTGTGCGTTCACCGTTACGAACAATCGACACCCTGAAGGTAGCTTCTTCTTCTTCTTCAATTCATATGGTCGTTGCTTCTCAGTCGAGTACATTTAGCCATAGTCCATAGTGAACATAAAATTTGTCTGGGGGCGTAGCTGTCGTGCTTAAAGTAATGCTGCCAACTTGAGTTTTCTCATTCACTTTTTCTCTTATAAAAACATCTGATTTTTACTAGGATGCCGCCAGTCGGCTCAATATAACTTCCACAAATAACACATGTATTATCGCCCTGACGACCTCGTCGAATCCGTTGACATCCAGCCGAGTTAGTGGTGTAGGGAGCCACCAGTGCTTTCAAAATGTCTTTCACTTCAATATTTATTCGAACTTGATTTTGTTTTAAATGAAAGTCACTTTTGGACCCCACTCCAATCACGTGTACATAACACGGATCAAAACCCAGAAACCAGTTCAGCATATTTCTATCCGTGAGAACTTTAGGATTTAACATTTCAAACTTTTAGGAAAAAAAGAGGTTATTTCAAGAAGAAGAACTGACGTTAAATTCAACAATATATTTATATATTGACCCCCCCTGTTAGTCAGAAACGGACGTGTAATCGAAAATTTCAAAGGAAACTTCAATTTTTATTTCTAAGGGGACCAATTCTGATATGGAAATTTCGCCTATTTTTTCAATGGCATGGGGGACGAGTGATAAATTATTTGAAAGGTCTTATGTCCCTATATCACTTCTGTATTTTTTTTCGAAATTGTTTCATTCGTTATTGAGAAACTAAATGTTGAACGTTTTATTAAAAAAAACAGAAAATTCGATGCCGATCATTTTATTGAGGAACTAGCTAGAGCGTCTGGTGTATCAGCTACGAGAGTTTTTTGGATTTTGAAAGCCTACAAATTCCTTCCTTTCAAAATAAGGCTTCAGGAATTAAACAAAGATGATCCTGATCGTCGACTTTAGTTTTGTGAGGTGTCCAGCGAGAAATTGACCAATAACACAAACCTATTATACACTACATGTTTTTTCAGACAAAAATGTATATTGAATATTGAATCGTTACTGGAACGATGTGAGTCCTCATTTGGTGAAGGAAACACATTCACAAACTTCTCAAAAATTGAATGTCTCGGCCGGCATTCTTGGTAATCATATTGTTGGACTATTCTTCAATGAAGGTAATCTCGATGGAGACACATACTCAAATTACAAAACTGTAGATCCTATAATCACACAAATTATAGAAAATGATGACAGTTTGGTAGAAAATTAAATAACATTCCAGCAGGATCGTGCACCCCCACATTTTGATGTTCGGGTGAAGCAGTTTTTGGACGAACGTTTTCCAATGCGTTGGATCGGCAGGAGATGCCCAGTGGAGTGGCCAGCTAGAACATCTGATCAAACACCAGTGGACTTCTTTCTGTGGTGACACCTGAAGTCGAGAAAGTGTACTGTACTAAGCCTAAAATACTAATCCTAGAAGACCTGCGACAGAGAATTGTTGGGGAATGCCGATTGCATGCATGATACAACATTTAGAAAGGATATAAATAGTATTGATGCTGGGAGAAAGTGAAACCACTATTTGGTATACACAATGGTTGTTGAACCCGTGGTAACATATGCAACATTCGTTTCATGACCAAAAATGAAACAAACAATCGCTAATTGGCTGGTTACAACGACTTGCTTCTTTGTTTATAAAGGGAATCATGATAGCCTAACGGCGGCATACCCCATTCTTATCATAATAATGGTGGAGATAAAGGTGAACCAATTCATACTGGAAAATATTCACCGAGTTGAAAGGGTTTCGACAATAAATAATAGTTTCGAAAATCTAAAATAACACGCTTTGATAGCAACATAAACTGAAAAATAAAAAATAATTCGGAACTAATTTAAGATTGTGTTCAACATAGATAATATGTCCTATGGTTTGAGGTAACTAATTACTTTCGATGAATCTTACTGTTTAGTGTATCTCAACCTGTACTTGTTTGATTTTTTTTTGTTTAAGTTATCAAAAATTTTACAGTAATTGCTTCCTCACTAGTTTCAATAGCGGTGGAAATCAATGAACCACCTTGTATGCCTCTGATATTTTATATGAACCTTATTTTAAATGTTATAAACTCAGTTCTAATATATAATTTTTGATTAATTGTATACCTACATAAAGTAACCACACTACGGTAGTGCGATTAGATTCATTACTTAAAGCAATCAAAAATGTACCTCCAGTGCCGTTTCTCATAAATATCAGTGTTTGAGGAAAAGTGCGTGATCGCATTCTAATTACTGCAGAATTAAGTCGTTCGAGGAAAACGTGTTATTAACAAGTGTGTTTATTAAAAGCAACTACATATATTTTAATAGTTTTAAAAATAAACCACTCTTCCTTCGTCATGTCGGCATAAAAGGAAGTCGATAAATCACTTTTTTTGTAAAGTGACAGCAGTGACAATTTCGTAAAAGGTGCAACCTCTGTCTCTTTTTTTTTACTAATATATTCAAACAAAAAGTCTCTTTATTAATTCATCGCACGTTGCGTTGTATATTATTTGAAATTCATTCACGTTAATGATGAATTTAGTGCCAGTAGAGTCTGTGTTGGTCCAACTACCATTCATATAAAAAAATCAATTTTTGAAGTGTGGTTCGAATGTAGGTCGCAACTTTATTGTCCAATCAAATTCAACTTGAATATTTGAATCTTAGTTTCATAAACAAATACATCCTGCCAACTAATTTTTGCTTTTTTTTTTCGAGCGCTGGAGGTCTTCTAAAGTTTCTTCTTGTGACGGGATCGTCATATTCCCTATTAAGACTGCCATATTTGGATCCTGCATACATTTGTTGTTCGCTTTTAGTTTATGACATATCATGGATTTCTGAACTGTGTTCGACTGTGGCCAACTCAACCATAGTTACAGTGTTGTGTTGTTCGAGTTTATTTTTTGGAAGAGCACCTAAACCTGCTGGTCGATCTGTTGGACAAAGTCCTCGGGTGCGCAAGCAAGCTTAATGTGATGTTCTACATCGTCTTAAAATTGCTGCTCAGATTTCTGGGTTTGGCTTTTCAATTGGGTTTCATACACCTGTTTCGGATTTTGCTGCCCGCTTTCACAAATCGATCGTAGACTTCCTGCAGGTGTATATCTTCTAAAGAACATTCGAAGCTCTTCCTCGTGGACTCATTAGGAAAATGGCCATCTCCTTTATGGTGTGGAGGTTTCATGATATTGAAGCATTTCCAATCAGTATGATTGTTTTGTGCTGACTAAGGAGACTGTTTTAACGTGCCTGCATTCATCGTGTTTTATTCTTTCCTGAGTTGTTCCTACTTCTTGACTTATTTTTTCTCAAATCTTATTTGTCATACTATTATATACCTTGCGCATATCAATATCGCTATGAACATAAGGAAATTTACTTTGAACATGTTGGAGATTTTCTCGGACTTGTTGCCATTCCTTTTCGAACTTGGCATAATTCAGTTATGACTTTGATTCAATTGTTTAATGATATGCTCCTGATTAGACATTTGTTCTTCTAGATGTTTTTTTGTTCATGTTTCTCCTTATACCGTTTTGTACTCGATATTTCATAGTGTTTTTTGTGTTCATAACCTTTCACAATCCGAAAAAATAAAAGCTAAATCAATAGAGAATCTGTGAAGTGTAGTTAAAACGATATAAAATATTTCAATAACTATCACTAAAATCATGATGATCCTGTTAAAATTTTTGTATGTGAAAATAAATTTTTTTGGAACCCTGAAAAGTTTCCAACAAAAAAGTAATGAATTCAACAGCCACAGATGAAAATCTAGAACCTATCAGTGATTTCAAACATGGCGCATCCAATGTTACAACACGAATTACCATTATAAACAATATTTAATTTTGATTTCACAATATGAGGAAACGTTACTATGACGTTATTTTTTATGAGATTATTCGGGTATACAATTTTCAAGAATTTTTGAAGATATTGAACTCAAATATCTTTGAATAATGACATTTTGTTTTTGTATGGTATTTTTTACCTGCGAAAGTCCTGCTTCAATTTCTAGAACTGCAATATTCTTTTCAACTAGTATTTCACTTATCAAGATGGCGTCTTCAGATGATGAATGGGTTTTACAACTTACTTCAAGTGATGCCAAATAATAACGATAAACATCCAAAAAAGTGTAGGGTCGGGTTGAATTAGAAGTAGAAAACTAAAATGTGAAGAAATGTATACACGTTTTTATATAATCGGTCAATGTCTACCTAAAGCTGAAATTTGCGCTATTCGGGGTGACTTCCATGAGGTTCAATAGAAAAGGTTCAGATTTCAGAATTTCAGCAGACAATTTCACATTACCCAGGATGAATTTTTAAATCGAATGATCTGGTACACAGAAAATATTATGAAGGAGTAGGAGTTGAAGTGTCAAGATGAATTTGGGAGAAGTGTATGTTCTACAACATTCTATTTCTATTTCCATTACATTTCTTGTACGATTTCCATTCACTGAAATTATACAAGCTCAATCTGCAAGATGGACCAACAAAGCTTATACTTTAAGATGAGTAATCTTTTTTGGACTTCACTAATAACCCCCGGACTATTTTATTTCCATTCCCTTGTTGTTTGTGTTTCGCCAAGTTATAAGATATTTGCATTCGAAACTTCTGCCGTGTTTACCATTTTGTGTTGAATATTCGCTGAAACTCATTTTGTATCGATAAGTCTCCCCGGGTTATTTCTGTTTCTTGAAATATAACGTTGGAACTAAATATGTATTCCCTTATATTCCTCCTTTTATTTGCCGTACAATATTTATATGTTGGGCATTGCTATGATATTTATTATGTTGACATCAGAATTCCAAATTTACTGATACCGTCTTCATTCATTGTGTTTGTTTATTCAACGGATATCTTCACAAACCTCTTTCCGCTTGTTGGACCGAATTGGAAATGTTTGGGGAATGAGGTGATCGCCTGTGGCGATAAGATTCGAATGAATGGATATTTTTATTATACTGTTACGTTTTCCTCGTGGGTTCGCCAATAATTGACTTCACTGAATAATCAAACTTAACTTTATTTCACTTTAAATACAACAAACACGTCAACTAAAAATTCAACTATTATTTGAATGTATATCTCCTTACTAGATCACTTCGCGTTCCGCACTTGATTGTGTCAATATGCTCGTAGATAGCGTTTAAATATCGTAGTCGGTAGCATTATTCTCGCTGCTTCTCGAGTGGCGGGAAATCATCATATATTCGCACGTGACTATTGGTTTATGGCTACCAGTGGCGGCCAGCGTTATTTTCTTTCGGGCATGATTTACAACAATACAAACCTGAGATACACACAATTTTCGATCAAAATTACCGAAATTTCAAACGGAATTACTGGACGGGTATGTTTTGATTGATCACATTCATGATGATACTGTACAAATGTATAGTATCATCATGTACGAATGTACAGTATCATCATGAATGTGAGGGAAAGATTTAAATCACCATATGTAATTAATGCAACTTTGTTAATATCAAAGTATTATCATATCTTCTAATATTAATAATCTGAACTCCAATTGTTTAAAATGGCTTAAAAGAATGAAAATGAATGAGAAAATAAAAATGCCAAGACCAAAATATGTGACCCAGTTGTTAATATTCAACTACATTCAACTACAGTCCTTTATTATGTGAAATAAATAAAAATTCTATAACGCCAATTCATAAAGAAAAAAATACTGATCTGAAATTGAAATCAATCGATACGGTCAT
Organism: Leptinotarsa texana; assembly: GCA_015342105.1. NCBI lineage: Eukaryota > Metazoa > Arthropoda > Insecta > Coleoptera > Chrysomelidae > Leptinotarsa > Leptinotarsa texana. Next base: position 11,971 of record WOGN01000143.1, on the reverse strand, counting down.
TTTTGGTAAAATTTTAATATTTAATAATATGTAACATTCATCACGAAATATTGTTAATCACATTCAAATGAATGTGTGTTCCTCTTGAAGATGATCACTCAGTGATCGAAACACCTGTCAAGGTGTTAAAATAACAGCTTGGTATTGGGAAAAACTCCAGTAATATCCATTACTACACCAAAGGTTCCAAACAGTGCATCACAAGTATTGTTTTCGAACTTAAATTTCGATTTTTTTTTGGTTTCGAGAGGACTTTCGATAAACTGTCAGTAGCACCGTTTGAGATGAGTTCCAGATGTTTTTTATAGCTTCAATATTAGTCTATTAATGACATCATGATTTCATTCCGTTCTGTAGGTGTGTTAGGTTGCGGATATATACCAAATATTTTTCATATCCAAAAGTAGTCTCGTATCATCAAACCACTCCATAAATTTGGTTATCTGAAGAATTTTTTTCAAAATTTTTCAACACTGGAGTAGTTTTTTGTTCTACTATTTTTTCTACGGTGTATCTTCGTTTTCATATCAACCGTTTTTCTTTAAGTGATATTTTTCAATTTTCAACCTAAATGGGTTAAGGACATATGTGGCAACTTCCAATATTCTGTTTTTATTTCTCCTAATTTCAATAAACTTCGCTTGATATAAAAAAGTCAGTTTTAGTATACTTAAATTTACTGTATTGTTTATATGATAGTGACGGTTTGCCGTTGGTAAGTATTTCTTTTATTGCTTCCCAAATCACACTTATGGAGACTGAAATAATTGAAGAATTGGGACAAACTGGAACAGAAGTACTTCTCAGAATATTCAACACAATCTGGAAGATAGGGAGGCATAAAAAAACTGTAATAATTACCGTGGAATGCAGTTGCTTAGTACAGCTATAAAAGTGCTGGAACAAATTTTATTGGAAAAATTGGGCGAATAGTAGAAAACACACTAGAAGAATCGCAAAGTAGTTTCAGAAAGGGAAGAAGTATGTATGACAACATATTAACAGTAAAAGAGATACAAAAAATAACAGCAAGAGAAGAAAATATGCTTAGCCCTTTTAAACCTAGATAGGCATTCGAAAAAGTACCACGACAAAAATCATTGACTATACAGGCAAAAAGTGGAATAAACAGTATTTCTGCTTTTCACAATCTGAAAAAAAATCGTTGAAAAACTAGTGTAGAAACGTAAAACTTATAATTAATAAACAATATATTTTTCTAAGAAAAATGATATGTTCATAAATGAGCTACTTACCTATAAAAAAACTGTGAATTTTATTAAAACTTATCTGCCACAAATCTGCCTTCCTTTTCAGAATTGAAAAAAATTAAATATATCACGCAGTTTTCTCTCTCTGAATTATTTTCTTTCCAAACTTATTCGACAGTTGTCTAAAAATACCTGAAATATCACAGGTGTTCTTGATGAAATTGTTTTCAAGAATAGCCATTATTTGAAAGAACCTTGAGATGCAATGTTTGGAACCTTTGGTGTAGGAATGAATATTACTGTAGTTTTTTACCAACACCAAACCGTTATTTTAACACTTCGACACGTGTTTTAATTACCAATTGATCATTTTGAAGAGGAAGGTCAAAAAATCTGTTGAAAAATCTGTTTGAAAGATTAAACTGTTTAGTCTTCCTCTTAAAGGTGATCACCTGGTGATTGGAACACGTATCGATGTGTTGAAAATAACGGTTTGGTATTGGGACTAAACTCCAGTAATGTACATTACTGCACCAAAAGTTCCAAACAGTACATCACAAGTATCAAATAACCAGGTTAAACTCAGGTACTTGAAATGTAGGTAATTCAAATTGTAAAATCAGCAATATAAAGAAAACACTGAATATGTAGAATATAGTAGACACGCCCGAAGAAGTCATTGTATGGCGAAACACATGTGGCGTTTGGTGGCGTTGAAATAGGGCTGCTCAACTGAGACTTCAACTGCAAGCAATGTCACGAAGTTCGTAGATGGGTGTGAGACATCACAAAAGACAAGCAAATTATGGACAAACCTAAATTATGTCCAGAAGAATATAACAAAGCAACAAAAAACTTGTACAAACTAGAACAGGGAAAATGATTGTTGGAATGCGTGTCATTGGGTTCTCGTGTTTTCAAGTAGCTTTGACATTTTTTTTTCTGTAGTGATCAATACTTGCACACATGTCTCGTCTCTATGCCATTTTAACCTGGTCTGATCTGATCTAACCAATAAGTTGATGTGTTATAAATCATATTCTGACAATACTAACTTTCATTTCAAATATTATGAAAATATCAATCGGATTGTCGGTGAATACATTGAAATAAATAATAATTCTTTATAGATGATATCGTTAACTACATCAGATTACCATAATCGCGGTAGTATGTGATTTGGGATCTTTCTGCAAATGCAGTGCATCAAACATGTGAAGCGATCGTTCGAAAATGTTCATTATTTGTTGTTTGTTTTTCTGTTGCGGTTTTGCATTCGTAATTGATCTAAAATAGAAATTAAATTCATCTGTCGAACAACGGCTACTCTCATTTACACAAGAGCTTTTATTCAAAGTAACTTTGCTCCACTGAAATGATATTTGACATTTTAATGAGCCTTCCACACACTCGTTTGATGTATTTCTGCTTTGTTGTAACAAACGAATTATATGGGGCATATCATTTTTAATGTAACATGTATGCGGAGTGGGATAAAACAGTTTGTGAATTCAATCGTATAGTTTGAGAGGCTACTATGTGATTTGGGTCGTATTTATCAATCTCCTTAGCTAGTATGTATGAAAACTGCTAGAAAGGGTAAAAGGATTCACGATGCTTTCCGATACGAGAGGCGATCGCTTTATCATAACGATATAAAATTCAACACTTTGAAACCATAAAAGACTTTTCAGTGTACTTATAGAAACATTCGATGGAAAAATTAGCTTTTGGCAAAAGAGTATTGTTTACTGGCCATAGTAATACTCATTTAGATCTGGATTCATAGAATATTCAGAAATGTTTTTCTCTAAATTGAAGAGCAGCTACAATCCGTCGCGAATTTCTGATATGTATTGCTTTTGGTGGAATCAAATATGCCAAGTCACTTGAACACTTCCTGTGAAAGTATCTATAGGAGAGAGACAAGGACCCCAACCTGTTTTCGATGTTCCATATCATCAAGACTGAAGTGATTTTCACGTGTCCAATCAGGCGAATGGCCCTTGAAATAATAGTAGCTTTCTAGTTCCTTAAAGGGTCCTTTCTCATTTATTTATTGATTTGAAATGAATTTTTAGCAGCACTGTCACCAGATGCAGATTTCTCCGCATCAAATTTAGAATGTTAGGGCAGGTCCGAAAAAGCTGTAGGGTTCGTGCCGATCGCACTAGGGCCGGTCTTTTGAAACCTAACTACACCGTGTACCTTTTTGAGTTATAAACAACAAAAATTTCAGATTAGACTTATATTACAAAAGGAATAACTGTGGAAAAAATATAACAATATAACACGAAAACCCAACAAAACAATTGAAAAAAATGTCGAAAAGTACGATCAAAATTTTACAAGAAAACGCGTTTCAAATAGCTGATTATCTAACAAATAGTATCTCTTTAACAACTTGTGAAATGTTATATTTCTCCCATAAGGTAGAATTCCAACGTACATGAAAACAATTACTCTATTCGAGTTTTACAGAAATTCTGAGGTTATTATTAGAAATTGCCTGACTTGAAACCCATGCGTACTAATCGCTATTAACATATGAAAGGGGTGTAGTGTATTTTGCTGCCCTTCTTATATCGTCCCCAAGATGCAACAACAATAAGACAATTATTCCAAAATTAAAATGGCAATTATTACAAAATTATAATGGCATTCTTTCTCTCGACATGGGGGTTAGTAAAAAATCCAAATCGACTCTCGATACTAGGCTGGCTTCTGATCTCCCTCTCTGGTCCGATATCCGTCTAAAATACCTAATCGTTGTCAGTGCCACCAAACGCAATTCGCAATTCATCCAACTGACTGATTGCCACCGTGCCCATTAACCGACTCCCTAGTCTTCTCAAGTCCAAAAAACTGCTCCTAATACTTCTACATTGTACCGTCCCCTGATTGGTCTGATCTTTGTTTAATATTTCCGAATTTTTTCATAACCCTTCCTACTTCCTACTCATTAAAGTTATTGGTCAGTTTTTATTTTAAATAAATTTTGGGACTCACCTTTTCAGATATGGCCGAACTTCCTGTCCACGGAGCTGAAATGAAAACTCTTAGCTTGCATTTTTCGCGTTTCCAGTATTATTACTTATCAACAGGATACGTTTGTTATGTCTTCTTCGAAGGAAACATAATCGTGATGCCCTCAAAGATCACCAACCATAAATTATATTCAACGCTTACTCTATTGAAAAAGTTTTGATACCGAAAAACCGAGTGACCGACCCCGGTTTTTATGAATAAAATTATTTTTTTCTTTAATTATCGCAATGGCAGTTATTACACTCTTTTCTGGACGGAATACAGCAGTTTGGGGCGTAGCCCCATACAAGAGATGAATATTCCAAAGAAGATGTGATCTGAGCTCAAAATTTTGGTTCGATTGCTGACCTAAGTGTTTATTTTGTGGAAATTCATATCGAATATAAAATAAACAAAATAACTATATTGAAGCATCAAACGTTGCTTGAGTTGTGTACAGTTTTCTGGTTCGGAGCAGTGTTCCAAGCTTTGGTGAAGCAACCTTTGCAATTCTAGCGACATGAATATGTCAAGATATATTGGTGTCCATTTTAAGCCCTAACAAATTTATCGAAGCAGAAAGCAGAATTGTCTGCCTCCGATTCGGAGATTTCTCTTTTTGGAGAAAACCGACGCCTCGGTTTTTGTGGCATTGAATTGATCCTGGTTACTTTCACCCTAAGTTTAAATCATTTCTAGATTCTCATAAGGATAAACAACCTCCTGTTGCCGTAGAAGATGTGCATCCGCAGCCGATGTGCTGGAATCCAAATGGAATGATGAGACGAATGTGCTGTCGTCAACAAAGCAATATATTGGATTCTTATTTTTTTCCAATAAGTCGTTGATATACAATAAGAAGAGGGTTCGATATAATATGGATCCCTGGGGAACACCAGCGTTGTGGGTGAAGAGAGATTATTTCGACGGCCACTTGCAGAGAACGTTATTTCATGAAGCTGAGAGGCAAACACAAGAATGATCCGATAAGCCATAGCATCGAAGTGTTGCCAGGAAACCCTCATTCCACAAACGGCCAAAGGCCTTAGAAATATCAAACGCAGCAACTCTTAATTCTTCAGGTTTCTCGATTGCGTTATTCCAAATATGGGTAATATACGACAGAAGGTCGCCTGTTTATTGATGTTTATACATTTAAAAACAAATGTATCGTTTGTTTCGTAATCGTTTTAGGTTTCTGAAACTAGTCCACAAGCAAGTGTATAGTTAGTCAAATTCTCGGATTGCGGCATAAAGTAGAACATAATATATTTTTTTTCACATAAATATCAGTCGGATATAATTCAGAATCCAGCGTGTATCAGTCGGGAAAGTAGTTGTTTTCTAACAGGCATTTACTAGAACCTGCATACAAACAAGTTAATCCGAACTCTTGATGGTTTCACAAGTTTCGTTCTGTATACCTTACTTACTCAAAAGTGAACTAACTCTCAATTGTAGTGTAACCATGGCAAACTTTCATGAAGTTTTCAAATAAATACACCCCGTTTTGTTTCTTGGAAGTACCTACAGTATTCATGGGATTGAAAAAGTTTATTTAAATTTGATCTCAGTTTGGAAATATCTGTTATTCGAGTATTGATTTTTCTACCCCTATTGAAATTTAAAAAATCATCAGAACTCTCAATGTTCCGAGATCAGCGATCCTGTAAAAAAACATAAATATTATTGGGTATAAAGAATGATTTCAATTTTACGATAGTCATGTTCACAGTAATAATGCATTTGTTTAGTAAAGAAATAAATTGACAACATAATGCGGTCAACTCCCTCTAAACCAGTAAAGCGGAGTGAGAAAAGAGGGGAAAGGTGAAAGCGATCGAATGACCTATAAATAGTCATCTCTAGGAGGAATACTCCAGTCATCATCCAAAGACTAATTTGGATACTAGCAATCGAAACGTCGTGAAGTAACAATTCTTTTTCTCATTTATGTTTTATTGAAATTTTATTTCACGTTTTATTGCCTAATATAATTGATATTTCAGCTATTCAATTTAATTTTATTTGTGATTTCAGAGATTTCAAATCAGATTAGCATTATATTGGACAATTGAAGTCTGAACTAGTAAAATTAGTAATAATTCGTGAAAAGTTCCAAAACATTTGCTCATCCAATATTGGGTTATTCCAGTATTGATTTACATTATTGTAGAAGCTCTTGACCTAAGACAATAACAGATTTATCATGAATGTATTGTAATGAACCAGAGAAGTAATAAAAATGCAGTGGCATCTAGCCACACATAACACGCGATACAGTAATTTAAGAACAATACTATTCATGATCAAATCATTCGGACACAGGTTGTACAAGTTTCTTGCTATCAAAACCTGCAGAACTCAGCTGAAGAATTTCTGAAATATTGGGTATCACTTTGAAATAAACTTCGTGAGTGAGACACAATCGAATATATCAACGAAAACTTTTTTTTTATATATCCGCATTAACTACAAAGGTTATTAGCGGTGCAGTACAATTCGAATCACATTACAATCATATTAGATGTGTATAATACTTATAGATACCAGATACTTTAGTAAAATCTCAAATTTATCTGGATTCAAGGCATCACTGAGTAGTCGTGTTGACAATCCGTCCTCTCTGTAGCCAGGACACACATTGATGATGTGTTACACATCTAATTCTTCAGCATAGGAAATACATCTTTTGGGGTTTTCTTTCTTCAGTAGATGCTGGTGGGTATACCTTGTGTGGCCAATCCTAAAATGGGTTAGAATTGTTTGACGTTTTCGAGAGAGTGATAGGGAATTTTGAAAGTTTAAGCTAGGATTGATTGTTTTCAGCTTGTTATTCTCCAGAGTTAGATAGACTGCGATGGTTTGAGCTAATCTCTCTAGCTAGTGTGTCAACAGTTTCGTTGCCAACTATGCCTACGTGCGAAGGAACCCTAACAATTTTGATACATTTTTCCATTTCACTTAGTTTTCCCAGTTCTAGTTTCCTCAACGAAGATCTGTTTATCTCGAACAGAAGTTTGTATCATATGCCAACCTTAGTATTTGAATGATTTTGATTTTCACTCACTTCCATTTCGAAAATCATCTCGATTAATTTTTGCTATCGTATACTAACAGTCGAAACCCGAATGATTTTGACAAAGTAGCTTTAAGTATATGCAGTAAGAGTCTATAATTCACTCTTTATCTGAAATGAACCCGACAGAAATAAATTGCAATACAATTCAGAAACGAATGGAACATCCCGCAACACTATACAACGTGGCTTTTCAAAGATTTTCGAAGAAAATACATGGACCGATGTAATCGTAAATTACCTATAAGAAATTCAATGCTTGATGCATTTTACTTAATCGTGTTTTTTTTTTCAGCAATACCGAACTTTGGAATATTACCTATGAAAACTTCTGCTTTATAACCTTACCTTACTTGTTTCTTGATCGAGAGCAATAAAGTGTTAAAATTGCCCAGTTCGAATGATCAGCCCTGTATCCCTTTTCAACACTTTTTTACAAACTTTTTTACACCGGAGTTGGAGACACTGTAAGCATGCCAATAAAACAAGAAATACTTGAATAGAACTGACCGATACTTGATGAAAATCGATATTAAAAATCACTAATACAGTTTATTGTATGATTTTCACTATAGTTTTACAAAAACCGCGACACGTGTTTCGCTATACAACGCACGTGTCGCAGTTTTTGCCAAACCCTTTATAGTGAAAATAGTAAAATGAACTAGATTCATTAGTTTTTACAAGAAATACTGTTCACTTGAGAGTTTTAATAGGGTTTTGCATCTCCAACCTTGAAATGAATTAATTAACAAAAATTCTAAATCAATATTGAGAATAAATAGTTTCTGTATAAAGAAAGAAGAGTGTGAATGTTTAAGTTTTCTACTCTCCCTAATAATGGTCTTGATAGGAATAATAATAAAATACAGGGTGTTACCCTAGGTGCCTAGGGATTAATGCACTAAACCTTTCGACTACTAATGGAAATCCTATTTCCAAAAACCATTAAGGAAACAGAAGGCTGTTGTTCTACACTCGTTCAAATAGACTCCTCTGATTTTTGAGATCCGGGATTCCGGCAGTAGCCAACTTGAGCAAAGCGCACACTGCGACAGAACGTCACAGAACGGGAACATGCCGGGACTGAAACAGAACGGGCCAGGTATGTGCCTTACCGTCTCCACTCAAAGAGCGAATTTTTTTCAAGGACAAAACACAAGCACTACAGGAATATTCCTAAGGTGCTCTGAGAGCGGTGCCTGTGCGAAAGTATCGATTCACATTGAATTTAGGTTGCTGGAGAATAAAGCCATTTGGAAAAACGTTCTCAGAAACAACGCAGAAAGTTGAATTGTATGTCTTAACATTCGGAGACATCTTCTTGAAGAAAACCGATGCCTGAGTTTTTGTGGCATTGAATTAAACTTGATTACTTCCATCCCGATTCGAAATCACTTCAAGATCCTCATTAAGATCAGTAACCTCCTGCTGCCGGTGAAAATGTGCATTCGCGGCCGATGTACTGAAATCCTAATGGAATAACGAGACAAGTGTGCTGTCGTCAGTAAAACAATATATTGAATACTTGCTTTTTTCTAATAAATCGTTGATATAAAATAAAAATAGGGTTGGAGACAATATGTATTCCTGGGGAATACCAGCGTTGATGGTAAGAGTATTCGAGAGATATCCATCGACGGCCACTTGCAGGGAACGTTCTTTCAGGAAGTTGGAGAGCCACCCACAAAAATGATCCGACACTTACTTTTCATGCCTGTCCTAAAACCACCCCTGCTCCTTTCCTGCTCACGGCACATACTTGTCCTTGGATTTTAGTACTCAACGAAGACATCCATATGGAAAATTTGGAGGATACCCTGTATTGTATGATTTGTCAAACAATCTATATTACGAAGTAAAAGTGAAAGAAAATGCTTGGCAGGTGAGAATTGCGTTATGGTATTTGATTATGTATAAATTATATATAAATTATATGTTAGTTGCGGGACGGGAAATAAGAAGAGGAACCCAGCAGAAAGGAAAGGAAGAAAGTGGAAGAAAAGCACGTGACATCCCGCCCTGCCGTAGTGCGCGGAAGGGGCAAAGACAGACAGAGGACAGGCAAAGGATAGGCCACGTCCGGTGATGTTCCCGTCCTGTGCCGGCTTGTCGTAGTGTGCACCTTGCTTTAGACCCATATTTTGCAGGGCAGCCAGACACGTCAATGACGATATCCTTCTTGTGTCCAATTCATTCCTGTTTCTATGACATCAGTTGTTTCTACGATTTTTTATGTTCCTATGTTATGACTATGTTGAAAAACTATGGTAAAACATCATAATGACTCAATAAATTCAAAATTCGATTTTATATAATCCTCTTTCAAGTTTAATTCATAAATACTTCAAAAGTTGGAAGTTATTCTGATGATTTGCACAAAAATTATTTGAATCACTTCTATGTGTTCTCTATACGAAGCCAGGCACAGAAAAGACGCTTTCAAAACTTTATCGGTGTCGGTCCAGAGTTCATAAAATTCTCTGACCAAGACATGTACACGGATATACTAAATATAACATTTTCTGATATAGATATCTTTCTCTGTACCTCAATTCTTATTCTACTTTACACTCTACTTTGAAAATAAAGTCTATGACTAAACTAGTTGACGTTTATTTGTGTATCTATCCAGAACACAAATAAAAATAATCAAAACAAACAATATAGACTTTGAAAAGGTGCCAGCATTCTGATTTATTTGAAGTACTACTGTAGACTGCTCAGAAGAATCCCAGGTCTGTGAAAATATAAAATTGAAATTTCAAATAATTGCTTTGTTACAAAGTTAAAAATTGGAAAAAAAGTTTCTTTGTGTTCAGATTGTACCGCAAACAATATGAAATGAAAAGTAGAAAAATGGAATGTTACAGCTCTTTAAAATGATATTCTGGTGTGGAATATCCATGTTTGACAATTTGATCGTCCTTTCATTTTGGTGGCCTAACTGCATTTTATTATTTCATGTTTTCAGAATAAGAATGCTAACGTTAGAATATTATTAGACACAAACTCCAGTGGTACTTACTTCGTTCGGATTTGAAGGCCTTCTTAGTTTGGAACTACATCTCAACGTTTCGCCAGCACGAGTGGTTGGCTTCTTCAGGGGTTTATTCATCTTAATGATTCATCGATGACTGGTGATTTCTAGTACGTAGGTTGTATTTATGTTGGTAGGTAGCCCGCCTCTCTTGTTGATGCATTGCTATTGGCCGAAGTGTTATTACCTGTTAATGACGTAGCATTTCATCTCGACCGCGAAAGCCTTAACCAATTTATCGAATGATACAATTCTGAACATTTTCCCTTCTATCAGTAACTATACAGGAATCCTGGCCCCATAACATGATGATAATGCCAATAGGAAAATACAATTATTCGTATTTGAAAATACGACGACAAAATTGAAATTCTCAACAACCAAGGTAACATGTTCCATTGTTATTACCTTCAACATATTCAATGATTATCATTTGGTGGACCAAAGTTTTTTCTTTAAAAAAGTGTTGACAGTTTCATCGTAGTGAAATGTCATTTCGTTAATAAATGTTTCCACCACTTCATACGACCAGAATATAATACATTAATTTTCTATTGGATCGATTGTCTTTCATCGAGGTAATAAACAGTGCCACATCTCACCGAAGGCATTTTGTTTTAATTAGATTATTTTATTTATATTGGATCTCTTGCAATGGTAATTAAAACAGCCCACTGGAATTGTAAGGCATCATCAAATATTCAAGATCTACTCTGTACCACTGTTTGTGTTACAAAAATAAAGACCAGGTAGTCAGTATACTATAAATATTTATCTATTGTAAGTGCAGCATGGGCGAAGATAAATTCTACAATTATTCCAGTAGGCGTGAAACTTTCAGTTCGATCCATTATAAATAACCTAATTAGATTACACCTCTAAGTCGAAGTGAAGATTTACGATATCGTTCTTTACAAAGAAAATTACTGAGCCTGTTAGCAAAGCCAAAGTTCACTATTTATCGATGTGATCGCCTATGCATTTTATTTATTACTATAACAACTGATTAGACACTGAATTGGCAAACGATAAACGGTGTATCCTGGGCAATATAATATTATGGCTTGAAATACAGAAATTAGGCATCACTAATAAGCTCCAATATTGCTGAAATTTGTTGGTTGTGTTATTAATGACCCGATATATAAGTAAACGCTCAGATTGAGTGATAGTAGTGAGACTAAGGAACTTATTATAACCAAAACAATCATTTTTCTCAATAACTAAAAATGCAACACACTTCTCGATCCGCGTTTTATCAACCCAGTTGGCGTTGATTTGAAGAAGCTGTTGTTTATGGAAAAACGTGTCGTTAAAATTGTACTGGTAACTTGTAAATGATCTAAACATGGTGATCAAATTATGGAAAAGACACCCGAAGAACTACATGAGGCAGATTTTAAAACATAGGGTAGAAATTTTCGAACACAGAAATAAATTTCCGTATGGAAATTCATACTAACAGTAAAAATAAAACCATAAATTGAACATATAAACCTTCTCCGTCAGTTTATATGTTCAATTTATGGTTTTTAACTCATTTTTACTGTAAATATGAATTGTATCAATAAATCATAGGCCCCGAAGAAGTTTCCCATTATATATATATCCCAT
>WOGN01000142.1:0-31221 GCA_015342105.1 Leptinotarsa texana | reverse complement strand
GCAACTTCGTGGTATTAGCTAGTGGAGTAGTTGTTTTCTGATAGGAGTCAGTTCATCAATTTACAGTGCAGGGGGTTGAGACTGGCTAGATGGCTTGATTTATAGACAGTCTCCAAGAATGCCCACTGACTGTAAGTGAAAGAAAATGTTAATTCAGTACAAATTCCTTCTTCAATAATTGTGTACCTACAGTATTTGTTAATATTATCCAGCTGATGACCTCATGCGTTTGATGCTTTATGAATATAAATGTTTGGAGCAACATTTATTCTAATAGTGTATTCTAACGATAGAAACTCTCTTTTGGACCATCAATCAACAGGAATATTTCACTTTCAGCTATAGAAAGGTCAGGAATTCGATAAGAACGTGAATCCCTCCATTATGCATTCATAAATCGTTAGCAGCCAGAAGTTTCAGTGTGAACATCTTTGATATATTGGTTTTTGCTACTTTGAAATATGAAGAAAAATCCTTGATGCTCTCTGAAAATTCTGACTTGTGCATCAATAAATAAATCCCTATAAATCCGATATAAATCCATATCATGAGTCTTGATTAACTGTTATTCCAACCTGTACAATAGATAAATCCCCATTCTACAGCTGCTATGTTCCCAAATATATTCCCCATTTAATTCTTCTCACAATCCATCTTTCTAGTTTCACTGCAAATAATATTTCACCCACAATACAGGAATTTATTTCCCGGAGATTCAGATTTATAGTACTCATTTGTTTTTCATAGAGTTCTAACAGTATCCTTCTCGTGCATATGGCTCGATTGCACTTCAGCGTAATCTATAATTCATGGCCGTCAATATCATAAAACAGAATTGAAGTCTACATGTTTTACGTCATTGTCAATAAAATTCAAAAAGAATCCCCAACGTGTCCTGTTTGATAAAACAGCGAGATGACGTCGATCCCATAAATTGACTTTGACTTGTAATTGCATTGAACGATTTGAAATTAATGGTCCAATATAGAAAATGTTTCATTACTGGAGAGAGATAGATAAGTTTTATGTCAGAATGTAAATTTTGTTATGCCTGGACGTGAAACTTTTATAGGGGATATTGTGAAGATTTAATGTAATCAGTTTTCATTTCTAGACCGAGTTGTGGATACTAACAATCGAAACGTCGTGACATAACTTGGTTTGAAACCTCTTTAATTTTTTTTTCAATTTGTTTTTTCATTTTTTGCTAATAATAATATTTAATCTTCATTTTTTTCAGCTTTTACTAATATTTTAATTTTAATTGTTTGGTTATAGCTTGTATGTTAATTTTTTGTTTTTGTTTAATAAAATTGTATTTTCGGTTAACCTTATTAATTTTGTAATTGTTTTTTCAGGGTTTTCAAATCAATTTATATTAGATTAGACAATGGAAGTTCAAACTGATAAAATACATAATAGATAATGTTGTTACCTCCTCCTGTCGTTTGCCTGGATTAATTGCACGTAACAGTAATGATTTCAAAGAAATTTCGACCTCAAAAACTTTATTCTATGCTTCCATAAGATCAAAGTTAGAATACGCGTCAGTTGTGTGGAGACCCTTTTATCAATGTCATAGTGATAGAATAGAAGCAATTCAATGACGATTTTCAAAACTGCTATGCCTAAAAACCGATGGTATTTATCCTCCAATAGGAACAACCCACACATTATAGGGTTGTACTAACAATAAAATTATCAAAAGCATAGTTAACTGCCCAACATTACTGGAAAAGTTTAACATTTGCATTCCTAGAATCTGTTCCAGACACCCGAGTACTTTCTATATAAAAACATCTTGCACAAATGTTCTGGTTTCCCTGGATTCTCCGATTCATACCATGTGTAAAGTGACAAACTCTGTTAGCGATAATTTAGATATATCCCACTTCCTAAAACAATTGTTTTGTCACCTAGAATAAATAATAAAATGGCAATGAGTGAGTCTTTATATTCATTTTTGAGCGGTTCAGAAGTTTTGCCAAAAAAAAACTCAAAAAAAAATTGTTCAACCATCCCCGCTGTGGATGAAAACTCATTTGAAGGGTCTTAAGAATAATTTGATCACAATCTTTTTTTCTAATAATGGGTGAATTGAAACTCGATTTTTTTTCAATTTTTCAAATGGTAGGTATGTTAGATTTTTTATTCGACATATGCTTTCTTCTTGAAAAGCTTTTTTCGAGAGTCGAGAAGAGGCTTGCATTTCTGATGATTGGGAAAAGTACTTGTTTTTGAATGACGATTATTTTCTTGAAAAATATTTATGAGATTTCAAATTGGAGACAACGTAATACAATTTTTATTTTTTTTCAAAAGGAATATAGTCAATCAAGGCGTGTTCTGGCGATGTCTTGAATTTAATGGAGCCTCTGGAGATACTCTAGATTTCGTTTTATGAAAGCATATCAAGATCTTCAGATGATGTAGTGCTGCAGGTTTTTCCGGGTTTTCCTGTAGCTGAAAAAGCAAATGCGCCAGTGGAATCAATGAAGTCGCCCCGGAGCGCCAATTAATTTTTGTTGTTTTATAATGTCATGATTTGTATTACTTTCTTCTTTAATATATTCACCGATATTCCTATCAAGGTAATATCTAATTTAAAGGATATAAAAATACGACTAGAGCTGCTTTCATCGCATCATTTTTTTGTTTCGTCTGTTTCAATTCCGTCCGCCCTCATTGTATTTTTTAGCGCCATACCATGATTTCGTAATTGTCTTACTCTCTCTGTCTTGTAATTATCATGGTTCTAGTTTTGCAATATTAATTTTCATATTCATTTTGGATAGTTTAACGTTGTGTTGTATTTTTTATTATTTGTTTATTTCATCGTTATATTATGGTATTTGTTGTTCCCTAGTAAATTATTTTGCCTCATTTACATATCAACGTTCGTTAATTTTGGTACTCTATGAGTTCTTTTGCCATTAAAATGCTTCTGTATTCTTTCTGGGAAGATGTTGTCGATGATCGGTGCCAGGTTTATTTTCGTATGGTTCTTTTTTTCCGCTACAACTAGTTTTTCGTTCATTTCTTCTCCTGAGTCTTCACGCACGTAAGACGTTTTCCATCTGTTAATTTTTCTTCTTCCGTTATTATATTTTCATGCTTTTTTATATACGTCTTTGTACTTTTCTTTCTCTTCTGAATTGGAAAGGGAATATTTTTTCTGCCTTGAATCGTTTTAGTCCGACATTTCTCGTTTTGATCTCAGACTGGTTTTTTTTATTTTTTTAATTTTTTTTTTACTCAGTTATCTTTAGATCAATTGTTTTTCTACTTTTTTCCATTCATTTCTTTCTACTAGAATTTTGTTCATCTCATATTGTTAGTTGATATTTTCGTAAGTTTATTAACCTGTTGTCAGTATTTTAATTTTCATCTATATTTTTGTTTTTATCTCCTGTTTTTCAGAGTAATTTTTAATATTTCTTGTTTTTGTACTTTCTTCTCTCATTTTTCATTTTCTTCATTACCCGATTTTTCTCTTATTCGTATAGTTTTTGGTTCTGAATGATGGCAAATGATGTGACATAAGACATGAATACTAAGGGCTGTTAAGAATTCTGCAGATCATCTGTTGTTGAATGATGATTGTAACACTATCATCGACAGTCCCGCGATATTTCATTTTTTTCATTCTAGGAATAATACGGGGAACCTTTAAGAAAGGAATCCAAGAAGCATCGTAATTACTAATTACATTTAGATACAATCTCGAGCCGAAGGGAAGGTGTGGCAGTCGGCCGTTACTATCCAACCTTAAATAATGAAATTTGCACTTCCGCTCCCTAATATCTCTTATGTCAAAAGTTAGCACCATTAAGTGAACATGGGAAACGTTCATATTTAACTAACTTTTATTCCAAACGTAAATAGAATTTAATAATAATTTAGCGTGTTTGTTAGGTAGTTGTTAGACAAACCGCTTCTGGCGAACCACTAACTATAAATATCAATTAAATTGTCAAGGTTTATGAGTATGCGATGGTGTCATAAAGGTTGGCCGTATTGTTTGGCACGTAAAATAACTACTATTGTTATGATGATACGTTAATCGTTGTAAAACATTATTTAAATATTTGAGTATAATTGTGACGTTTTTGTTGCATACATTTGTTGAAGGAGTCGCTTGGTTTGATTGGCATATTTATTATGTTTTCACAGTGAGAAGTGAAAGTAATAAACTTTTTTTATATAATAAAAAATCTAACAAAATTTCAAGCAAACGTTTTGCATACGTGATGAATGTCGTTCAACATGCTTCGAAAATATTCTGGAAAGGTTCATAGAATATTTGATTTTTGTAGTCGTTTAGGAATCAGTCTAGTGGTAGGTGGGAGCCAACAAAATTTAAGTGCGAGAAATAAATCACATACGGACTCTGGAAAAATCTTATGGCAAAGTGGCTCTATCTGAAAATTACTTCTCCAAAATTAGTTGAATAGTCAACGAAACAAACCTTCCTATGCAAGCAGATGTTCTACTTGTATCCATTTCCTATTAAGATTGGAATTCGTATGGGGGCAACAGCTGATTAATAACGGAAAAACACACAGACAGAATTTGGTAGTCATCGAACTATAGTGCTCGCTGTTGACAGTAATGACCTGGCCATCGTCGCTGCCATTCCAAAATCCACACCAAACAGTGACTTTTTCGGGATTCATTGGACACTCTTGGATCTCATGTGGATGGGTATCGTTCCAAAATCGACAATTTTTTTGTTCACCTATCCATTCATACAAAAATGGGACTCGTCGCTGAATATGATTTTTCGATGAAAATAAGGGTCAGTTGCCAACTGCTGTAGAAATCATTATGGTCGTTTACCTTCAGTATTTGAGTCGCTTGAATCTTGCGTTTCGCCGACGTACGGGTCGATCATTTATTGAACCAGTGGACTCAAATTCATCCATAACATTGCAAATAGTTACTACGTGGTAGGAGATCATGATGAAAAGAGAAACGAAAATTTCTATGTTTTTTACCACTTTTATTTGTAACTAACGTTACCGCAGTTTAGTCCTATATGAACATTTTCAAACTTTAAACAGTTTCGTCCTATATGGACATTTTCAAACTTTGAACAAATTATTGTTTAAAGTTTGAAAATGTACATATAGGACGAAACTGCAGTAACGTCAGTTACAAATAAAAGTGGTAAAAAACATTGAAATTTTCATTTCTCTTTTCATCATTGCAAAAAGTTCTTTCAGTAGGACGATTGTGGCAAAACAGACTAAATAAATGATAACTAATTTGACAGATGTAGCTTCAACAAGATGGCTGTTTATCAATTGTGAAAGTTCGGAAGTCCCTGTTAAAATGATATACTCTTCATCTAAAAGTTGACATGAGTTTTCAGTGTTTTTTCTTTTCATTTTATCTCAACTCAATGAACTTTGAGCACTTGGGGTAAAACCCTTGATTATTCCTGCACTTTCATTGCTCTGAAGGAATCTCCCTTTAAATGATATGATATCAAATTGATAATGACGATATTTTTTACATCACAGAGAGAGAACTGGCCATGAGGGGATGTCCACAGGGAGGGGTCTCATCTCCCCTTCCTTGGAACATAGTTCTGGATACCCTGATTAATCACCTCAGCAATAATCGATTCTACACAATTGCATATGCAGATGAGAGATGAGATAGTTATCATGCAGACCGGCAAATTTGTGAACACACTCTGTGATAGAGAGAAGGTGTGATAGAGAGAAGGAAACATGGTGTAAGGAACGCTCACTGTCGGTCAATCCCAAGAAGACTGAGATGGTCCTTTTCACCAGGAAAAGAAGTTTGTCCCCGAAATCTTCAAAAGCAAACTAAACTTTGAAGAGGTGAAATATCTTGTTAATATCCTCGACAGGAAGCTAACATGGAACTGTCACCTACAGAGTAGAGCAAAAAGAGCATATGTGCATAAATATAATAGTAAATAAATCCTAACTGCTTAAAATGAGCAGGAAGTTATGATAATTAAATAAAATTAAAATTATACACACTGTGCGATAGAGCGCAGGATGGTCTCAAATTAATAGAAACATGGTGTAAGGATCACTCATTGTCGATCAATCCCAAGAAGACTGAAATGGTCCTTTTCACCAGGAAAAGAAGTTTAACGGGTTTTAAACCTCCCGAAATCTTCAAAAGTAAACTAAACTTCTCTGAAGAGGTGAAATACCTTGGTACTATCTTCGACAAGAAGCTAACATGGAACTTTCATCTACAGAGTAGATCAAAAAGAGCATACGTGGCTTATGAGCAATGTCGGAGGACAGTGGAATGCGCATGGGGTCTTTCACCCCGTGTGGTCACCTGAATCTACAATGCAATAATAATAACGTTACATGAGGACCGAAAGCTCTACAAGCAACGTTCATCAAAACATTATATCAAATACAATGATTGGCTTGTTTAAACATCACAGGAGCCATGAGAACAACACCAACCGCTGCAATGGAATTACTGGTCTGTCCCCTCCGGACCTGTACGTTAAGGAGATTGCGTTAATGGTCATGTTACGATTGCGCACGGCTGGAATGGGTTAATTGAGGCTGAGCCCATGGCGAGAAGCGCTTACTGTGCAACCTCTGCTGCAACCCAGGTTTGTGTTCATTAAACCCTACAAAAAATAAATAAAACACAACACTGAGTTAGATACTACAAATCAAAACGCATATATACAGGCTCAAAAACCAAAGAAGTCTAATGATTAAGTGAGGAATGGAAAATAATACCAGCGTGGTTCAAACAGAACTGGCTGGTATCTCAATCGCTACAAAGGAAATAACCAGGAAAGTAATTTCTGGCAAAAACATAACAATCTGCACTGATAGCATACAAGCCCTATTAGCCTTGAACAGACAACGTGTTACCTTAGAGCTAGTACTAGAGTACCACCAAGATTTAGCCAAATTAGCCAAAACTTTGGTAGATAATAACATTATCCTGAGGTGGGTTAAAGGGCACGACAGTAGTAAAGGTAATCGCATTACCCATTCTTTAGCCAAGGAAGCGGCTGGATTAAGAATTTTGGGACCCTGTGGCACCTATGGCCTGATGACTTCGACAATTACGGAACTAGCTAGACGTCACACTCATACTCAATCCTTAAAGAGATGGGATAAATCAAAGGATGCAGTCTTGCCAGGATCACCCTGGGCGATCCTGGGAAGCTGGCGCCGAAGAAATATCTGGCAATGACCACGAAAAATCTACGCTTAACAGTAGGATTTCTGACTGGCCACTGTCAACTAAGGAAACACCTCAATAATATAGGGCTAGTGAACACACTTCTATGTAGGATGTGTGAACAGGAAGATGAAACTATCAGGCATGTCATGTCCTATGCGAATGTCCGGAGTTATCGTCAATAAGAGAGAGTGTGTTCGGCGAGTCTTGGCCTACACTTGCCGATATAAAGATGTCTTCCAGAGACCTGTCCACCTTCCTGGAAAGGACAGGATGGACGATTACCTAGGAGGACAACTCCTCGAGAGGATAACAATGGATCACATGTGGCCTAAGTGCTGTTGGCCTACAATCACCCTTGGAAACTTTTTTTCCAGTTCGTATCAGGAATAATAATAATAATAATCGTCTGCGCATGAACTACACATTTTTGCAAAGATGGTAATTTCTTTTTCCTTTCTTCGAAAGTTTCCCAAATTTTTTTGGAAAAATGTTCTCCTTTCGATTAAAGTTTTTAAGAAATGTCTAGAGAAAATAGCATATATTTCAGTTATCTTTTCTGAAGGATATCATATGTATTTTAATCCTTCGTCACTGTAAATGAG
Source organism: Leptinotarsa texana (assembly GCA_015342105.1). NCBI lineage: Eukaryota > Metazoa > Arthropoda > Insecta > Coleoptera > Chrysomelidae > Leptinotarsa > Leptinotarsa texana. Next base: position 23,410 of record WOGN01000142.1, on the reverse strand, counting down.
TCAGTTGTAACTTTTGGATGTTTTCTAAATGGTATCTTAATATTTCAAAGCGGGCTATTACACATTTTATTATTTTCTCATTAAGGCACAATTATGACAAGAAAATATCAGAACAACTTGGCTGGTAGTGGTGCTTAGTTGGTGAGTCTTTTGTAATAGTATTCACTGAAACAAGTAAATACAGGAGATATTGAAACAATCAATTTTATAACCTTATCGACACAATCGTTATCGTGTCCATATTTCTAAAATAAATATTTGGCCACCCTTGATATTGTTGCTACTATCGGACTTTCAGATGTGGCATTATTGATTTACGGTGACCTTGTTATTCAAGATATTTTAAATGTAAATAGACATCGTTCTGAAAACGGATATGAGCTGGCTGATTAGGGCCTCCTTTTTGTGTCACAAGTGATTTACGACCTGCATAACATAAATCAGCATTACCAAGAAATCTCACAAGGATCATATTCCACGTTGTTGTGTTTTGACAAGTTAAAAAAAATAAATTCTTAAACAATTAGTTGAAATAGAAATTCCTTATCTCCCATGCCGCGTTATGTGACACATTCAGATAGTGATCGATGAGGTTGATTATGGTGCAAAAGTACAAAACGCTCTAACAGTAACTTTACAAAAAATTTTATCGACTTGTGACACTGTATCTAAAAAAACAATATATTGCATGCTGTTTTAAAGAATGTTTACGTCAAAGGTCGTTTATAAAACTGTATAAACCGTATATATGCGAGATTTTGATAAAAAAAATACTCACACTAGGGTCAGATTCTTCCATAAATAATAATGATACTAATAGTCATAATGATGATAATTCAGATCTAGGAGAAGAATAGGTTAGTTATTTAATTCTTAGGTATATTGGTACTAAGACAGTTGGATAAAAGTCTTAGAATAAGTTGAAATTATGAACCATCTATCTATTTAGCTGTATTTAGAGATATATAAACGAAATGAAATAAAACTAAAAGATTTATTGAAAATTATTGGTTATAATAATAACCTGATGAAGAGAATGGAATAATACAAATACTTCTTTCTAGAGTCTGCCATCACGTATAGGTACCAGGTTTGTCGCATTAAAGACAAAATTGTTAAACGAACTAACAATATGAAAGTATCTCTATAAATCAAAGCAATAACATAAAACTCATTCATCTCTGTTTCTCCGTACTGGTAAGTCCTAGGAAGCTAAAATTTTGTATATCAAGACACGATGATACGCAAGGTATGTAAATGACTGTTTTAGGGCAGATTTGGACATCCTAGTCCTTGTCTCAATATTTGTATCAATTTCAGTAATTGCCGTTGCTTTGATGATTTATAAAACTGGTTGGTTCGTACAGCATAATTTTAATCCTAGAAATTAAGACCAGTGACATGTGATATACAGATACACAGTGTAACCAGTCGGAACTTAACTGTGTGATGGGTGTACAATTTCAAAAAACTCAATAATCTACTACCAGAAAAATATTTTTCCCAACAACATCAACCATCAGCTATGAACCTAACGATCAACTCCTTCAATCAACCCATCAACTGGTATTTGTAGTTTTTGGTCAGTTAAATAAATTAGTGGAATAAAAAGTAGTTGTTTGTAATCATAGTATTTACAATGTCGTGATATTACTCCTAAAAGTTCAAGAACTTTGACGAGCTTTCGCCAACTAAGTTGACGTCATCAGGTGGTGAACTATACTGTATACTGTTGGGACAACGAAAGACTACACATTATCATCGGTAACATATGGAATAAAACTGTTATTCAGCATCACTCTCTTTTACACGTGAATAATGAAGTTAAATTAGTTAATCTTTGCGTTTAATCAGGAAGAGCTTTTGTTTGCAGACGTTGGAAAAAATCAGCATTTTATTTGGAGATGGCAAAGACTACCGGGGGTTTACTATAATAGAGAAAAATTGCAATAATACAGTTATTGGGTGTGCTAGCAACTACCTCTCCTTGCTTCCAAATGTATGCATACGTTTGAATAATAACCTGCACTCGGTACATCGAAGAGATATGGCTACAAAGACACGAGTCGTCTGCAATTTCTTAGATTTCAAGCTGAATGGATGACGTAGTACTATCGTTTAACATTATATTGTAAAGCTATTTTAAAGTTAAAATGGATTTTGTCTATCTAGGGTGCATAGATAAGAATTCAAGTGTCAAGGAAAAGCAGTGCTCTACATAAAAAAGCTCTCTATATTTAGAATACAACTTCAGTTCCTTATAAGTTAAAAGAGACCATATTTCAGCAATGAAATCAAATCAAAATCTTCAACATTTGTAAACGGAAGTTTCATCAATTGTTCCGATGCTTTGTTATTTTCGTGGGCTTTTGTTTATTTGTGACGTTCTTGACAGTGAAAAGAATATAACGCAGATGTTCCGTCGCGTAGAACGATGGACCCTAATCTGGAAGTATAAATACATTTCGTAATATATTCGGGGCATGATCGCCATGAGAGACGTGAACCCAAATGTTGGAGACGGATCATGATTAAGACGGGTTGAGGTTGAGTATAAAGTTTATATACCGTTGAATACGTGACCGTCACTAAACTGGTTAGAAATTTTATCAAGATTAATGTAGTAGAGTTTCTGGGGTATTTCACCTTCAGTGTAGTAATGGGATAAAGTTATAATAATAATATTAATAATTGTAACCCTTCGCTCATTGCGTCTGGTCAGGGCACACCTTTCTGTTACAATAATAATAATAATATTGAAGTCCTTGGTGGAATGGTGCCCTCTCTACTTTTGAATCTCGGGATTGTACCGGCTTGCCGCACTAAGGCAGAAATCTTGACCGGACAAACGTAAAAGACTATCGTTTTTGGCTCATTATGTCTGCTTTGGGTACATGTTTCTCCTACCCAATGCCCACCTACTTCACCTTGTCTTGAAAGATCATTTATTGATTATTGATATTTCAGAGTTTCGGGGACGAGGAAATAGTTTATATCTTCACAAGAAATGCAATGGTTTGTCTATAAAATGTTATTGTTGAAATTATGACATTTGTGATAACTAGAAGCTGCTGAATGCTTTTTCAATTACAGATAATGAGTCTGTTTCCAAAAAAATAAATCAAAAAAATAATTTGCTTCAAATTTGAAAGCCAGTAATACTCTTTGCTTAATTCTCGAGCAAGTTGAAACTTGGTGAGTTCCCTTGGGACAAGCTTTGGTTGTTATATTTTATTTTAAAATATATGCCTGATTAAATGGAATCAAACGACAAAACTCTGTTGTGATATTGTTTATCCTTATATAAATTTCACAATACCTATCACTATCAGTTTGTTGACAAGCATATTGTAATACATTTGATAACCTCTGTGGAATTAATATTCATACAAAAAAGGCATTGTTTATTGTTTATTCAAGGATGACGAGCGAAACAGTTGAGAGTCTTGATCGTTTAATGAATCGTAAAGCCAAATAAGTGGAATGACTGTTGCAGTTATCGGTGAACCATATGGAGTGTATGTTCTGTCTTTCATTATAGGTTTATTAGTAATTATATCACGCATGTTTACAAAGTGATTTATTAACGTTTACCGGCTAATTATTGCGTAAAGAGTTTACACGATGCTTAGTAATAATTCATGTTCGAAATAAACATTTGTGTGAAGATGTAACCTATATAAAAAGTATCCTGATTGAAAACAATATCTTTGGATTCATTAGCGAAGAAACGTCCTTCTATATAATTTGTTATTTTCGTGGATATATAATCATTTTGAATTTTTAGGGAGTGTAACTTTGTCAGACAGTATCCTCATATATAAAATACATTTTGATTTCTTTGGTCACCATTTATACAAAACAGAAATTTATATTGTTTTCCTAGGACGCTCAGAATAAGTTTCATCCGAATGCTATTTATTATTATTATTTTGTGTGTCAACGACATCGACTACGTTGGTCATTAACCTCGTCTTCTGGGTATGCAATGCTAACAACTCCTCGAGCCACCTAGGAAGCATTATAGATTTTCACAGTCCGTCAGTCATATATCAAACGTTGCAGAATTAACATTATTTTTGCGAAGATTAAAAACTCAAAGTCGTGTACACAATGTAATGTCACCATTAGATATTAGAGCGGTAAAACCATCAATCCGTACATGTTTCAAAGTTATATAGGTTCATCATCACCTAATATTTGAAATTTTACAGTAAAAGAAGAACAACGTAATAATAGTTAATACAATGCAGTATCAAATACTTACATGGAGAAGAAAATATTTTATTTTATTACGGAGAAAAGAAAATTAATTCATATTACTGATGAAATAAATAGTAACCATTACATATCAATAATGAAAAAACATTTTTTTTATAATAGCAAATAGGAGAAAGTTATAACAACATATTTCTCAATAATTGAATTATGGGCGGGTTGAAGCCTTTATACCCACTCATTAACATCAAAATCATCAACCGGTACATGAAAACGACTTATAAAGAAAATGTCCGAAGTGAATTGAATGAGAAAGGGGAATCATCTGTCAAATTATATAAAGAGATGAAATCGAGATGACATGGAACAATGACTAGAGATGCATAAACACACAACAGGAAGAAGAAGAGGAGAAAACACCGCATACAAATCTATCCGTGTTCTGAGCAAACAGATCCCATACCATCTATACGTGCCATCTTATTACAAAAATGAGGGTTTATGGAAGATTAAGGGCAGGGAAGTTTAGTTAAAATTAAGAGAATTGAAAAATTTTTGGCAATCGAACTGTACTTGTTCATTAAGAGATATGATATTAGGGTTATTAATAGCAAAATTAATTTCAAAAATTGCAAGCAAATTAAGTAAAGTTCCTTTTTGCCAGATGTGTAAAATATCTAAATCAGAACCAATATCAAAACTACGGTTTTAATTAAGAATGTGATTAGAAAATGAACTTTTAGTGTTATAATCATCTATGTGTAGGTTTCTGAAGTCGTCAATTAATTTAACATGTTCTAGAACTCCTGTTTTAATTTTTCTACCACTTTATCCGACATACTGAGCAGAACAATTTGGTTGTGAAAACGAAATTCTGTAAACATCTGATTTATGGGAAATTGGTACTTCATCTTTAGTATGTATTAATAATTTGGAAATAGGATTCATAGTATATAATGAAACATTAATATTATTACAGTAAGGTCTGAAAATATTTGAAATATCATATGAAACTTATTGGTAGAGGTTAAAAACTATGATAAAGAAATTTTGTTGTTTGTTATAGATTCTAATTAGATAAGCAGGGAAACCATTATTATGACACTAGATTTGCACTATTTGTTGCGATCCGTGACAAAACTAATATTTTTCATTATAGTATAATGAAGAAAGGGATTCAAAACTAAATATAATAGCTGAACATTTACTATTATCAGACACTAAGATTTATAGAGATGTTTTCGACCCTTAACATTCATGATAAAAACATAAGTTTGTTTTGGTTATATATTTCGAACAGTTCCGAATTAATGCATAAGAAATGCACAGAAAACTATAGTTATATTTTGGTAACAGTTCTCACCAATCAAAAAATCCAAGATTCCCTAGTTAGAACGCTGTTTTTTTTTAATTTTTTCTTAGTTGTTTCGTTTGTAATTAGAAGTATTGAAATTTTAGATGAAATAAGGATTGAGAGTGAGGTTATGTAATCAATAGAACATGCATATTTACACACAATAAAAATGAAAAAGTTTGGCATTGTCAATTGGTTTTGAAAAACCAAAAATGTTTAAAGGCGATAACAAAACTGTTCTAAATAAATCAAAACACATTTTAATAACTGCACAGGATTGAACTGTACCTACACAGAATCAAAACAAACATTAATCTCAGTTCGAATCGGTGGTTTTGATTTGTTATATTTATGATAAATTAATCCTCTCTTATGGTAAGGTCAAGAGTCTACCGAAAACATCATTACAAAATGTAACATTCGTCATGAAAGATTGTTGTCTTCGATCCATTGCTATATATTCGTTGTTTATTTTCGTACTTCCTGTTCCTCTCGAAACTTGCAAACCATCCTTCATGTATATATATAGTATATAGTAAGCATTACGAGTTTTATGGCCAAAGCTCTTGAATTTTTCTTTGAATCAAAATCGGTTGTTGTATCTTGAGTGATCGCCTACATAAACACTGTCTGTTTATAACATTGACAGATGTGCAAGGGACGACTGTTTTAAATCACAAGTGTTGAAACCCAATAGTTTGATGCGTTCAACAATAATGTCGTCGTGAAGAGCCTAAAAAATAAATAAAGCATGGGCGTACTGAAAGAAAGGAACAACCACAAGCATTAAATGATATATTTTAAAAAATTCTTTGTTGATTGTAGATCTGTAATTATTGGATAGTGTAACAAATTAATTAATTAACTGTCTAAAACAAATTTATTTCCGATAATATTTCACTAATCACAAACTAAGTTATTTACAACACTTAGCAACAGACGCTTAATTTATTTCCACTATTTGAATTCCTTGTTTAACCGCTCGATTCACTTTCTGAACTGCCCTCTTGAGTCGGGAAGACGGGCTTATATAATTCAACGGTCCTTTCTAGAAATCTATCAAATTCGCTACAATAGATTTTTTTTTCAGTGTAGGGGAAAACTGCAAAAATATGTAAATCATACACATACGAATAAGTGCACGGTATTTTGCACATTTCTCCTGGAAAAAATTTCAAAGCTATGATGAATATATTATTTTTTTAATATTATTTATTGTGAATGTGTTATTGTAAATGATTCCTTCACAATGAAACTTTTGTTTGAGTTCTCTCCGAAATGATGTATGTTTGCATGTCCACTGTCCCAATATTTTTCTGGAAATCCGTGTCTATTTTTTAAAATTCTAATCTTACTGTAACTGAAATAATCACGTTACTGCAGTTTCATCCTATGAGGACATTTTCAAACGAACACAATAAATTGTCTGAGAATGTCCTTGCAGGACGAAATTACACCAACGTTAGTTACAAATACAAAGGGTATAAAAACATAGGAAGTTTCATTTCTTTTTTGTCATGATGATCTACCACGTAGTAACGGCTACATCCATCAATTTATTGAAATAATAACATATTTAATCGAGTGACAGAATGTGATATACAAAAAAATTCAATCAGTGAATATTTTTTGTTATTCAATAGATTTTGAGAGCCCCAACATTGAATTTTAAGTATCGTCAAGTAGGTTCTGGAATTGGTGGCGGGGGTAGTACGCCCGACTCACGATCTGAAGACCGTGGGTTCGATTCCCGCCTCGACCAGATATTTTTCTCGAAAGAATTTATCTGGTTGAAGCTGGGATGATTCTGCAACCGTGTTAGGAATCACACGTTGAAAGGTAAGACCGCGTTAGTCCTTAGCTCGCACAAGTTTCCCAACTTCTAAGAGTTGTCGTTCGTATGGGGGCGATAGCTGATTAACGGAAAATCAGATTTTGAACAGGTATATTTTAATATTAATTTTTTCTCTGACTAGAATGAACAAGTCTGAAGTAACGTCTATGAATATATATGCCGGTCGGAATATGACTTCACTTCTGAAATTTGAGTTAGAATTTTGTAGAATATATTGCAGATTCTTTTATTTAAAGAATAAAACACAAGCACTACAGGAAAATTTTTAAGGTGCTCTAGTGAAGTTTGAGGTATATTGTTTTTTTTTATTACATTTATTTAATGTCGCATCAACCTCGAGGGTTATTAGCGACAATTCAAATTTCATGGAAATATTGATTTCTTACAATAAATTATTATATACGTTGCAGCAGCTTTATACGTCTTAGAAAGGCAATTCGTTCCTCATAGTTACAATTTTGTCCTAACGCTGTTTCAATTGAAGGGGGGATGTCGTACTCGACTCTCTCGTTGTAGTAAGAAGATAAAATATGTTTGACACTTATGGCACAGTCACAAACTTCACATGTAGGAGGGTTATTACCTTTGAGGTATTCATGAGTGAGGCGAGTATGCCCTAGTCGAAGACCTGACAACATAACTTGCCCACCAGGTCATGGTGGGCAATTTTTTTTTTCAATATTTGTGAGTGGGTTAGTAATAGCATCTTTTGCCAGCTGGTCGGCCCTTTCGTTGCCTGCTATACCAGCATGTGATGGAACCCACATAAAGTGGATATGTTTACGTTTCTCATTGATTGAGTGGAGCTTATGTTTGATGTGAAGTATGATGGGGTATTCTGGGTTTAGCTTCGTTATTGCCTCCAGTGTACTCAATGAGTCGGTAATTACCAAGAATTTTGAATGATCGCTTTTCTCTGCATATTCAAGTGCTTTCCATATGGCACCGAGTTCTCCTGAGAACACAGTGCTTTCTGTTGGTAGTTTGAAAGAATGATTGGACGCAGTATTGGTGAATGCTGCCCCCACTCCTCTCTCTGATTTGGATGTATTGGTGTATATTTGGATACAGTCTTCGAATTGTTGCAATAGTTGTTGAAAAGTTGCATGAATTAAACTATGGTTGAAACTATTGTTATTTTTGTAGTTTCTTAGACATAAGTATTCTGCTACTGCTGGATTGACTCATTGTCATTTGAAATATAGAATTCCTTTCTGGGGAGTATATTGCAAAACTCAATTGCATCATTCAGAAAAGAGCTATACGATTCATGTGCAATGCCAAAAGTCGAGACTCCTGCAAACCATTGTTTGAACTACATAATATTTTGATCATCTTTGATATCTTTATTTTAGAAATAGATGTAATAAAGATATTTTTTGGTCTCAGGATACAAATTACTCATTGAGTTGTAGCTTATAAGGAATCCACTTTCCATTCAGTTTCTGAAAATACTAGTTTACGGGCAATTTACGACTGTAAAGTCAAAGACAGTTAATTTTTGGCCCCTAAATGCGAAAATGATAGTAAAAATTTCCAAACACTTATGATTTTTTGAGTTATGATTTTTTTCACAAACATTTAATGAACACGACATTCCAAATTTGCTTTTCCCCTAAATTGGTGAAATTGTTTAAAATCTAGTAACACAGCGTCTAAAACAAGTTTGAAAGCCATTCTGCTCCATAATGGTAACAAAAAACCCTCTATTCCTCTTGCACATGCAGTTGCCATGAAGGAAACACGATACGTATAAGTGGCAAATATGTAGTGACCTAAAAGTCATAGGCCTACTTATTTCTACATCTTCAGAGCGGATTTACGAAGTTTTGCTGTTTTCTTTGCCTTTGGAACAATAGGGAACCACAGAGCCATTATCAAGCAAAAGAATGGCCTCCGAGAGATAAATATATTCCAGGTCAAACTAACGTGAAGAATATAACTCTTGTTAATCCCAAAAACGTTTTGTTACCTCCATTACACAATGAACTGCTGTTAATGAAACATTTTGTAAAAGCATTAGACAAAGAAGGTGACGCGTTCAAATATCTTGACCACGTTTTGCCAAAATTAAGTAATGCAAAGATCAAGGAAGGTATATTTGTTGGACCACAAATTAGAAAACTACTAAGTGATCAGCAGTTTGATCAAAATTTAAGTAATGTTGAATTAGCTACGTGAAGTTCTTTAAAAAAAATTGTTTCGGAGTTTTTAGGGAACAAGAAATTAGAAAATTACGAAAAAATTGTAGAAGAACTACTTGAAAACTACTGCAGAATGAGATGTCGCATGTCTCTCAAAATCTATTTCTTGCACTCCCATTTGATTTTTTTTCAGAAAATCTGGGTGCTGTCAGTGACGAACAAGGGGGAAGGTGCCACCAAGACATACTGATAATGTAGCAACGTTTCCAAGGCAGATGAGATGCAGCAATGATGGGAGATTATTGTTGGGTCCTTATGAGGGAAAACGATGAAACATATACGAAAGTGAACATTTGCAAAAAGATTATGCACAAAAGACTCCATTTGAATGTTTTTTCATGTGTATTATAAATATAGTCTGTTATCCTTAAAATATATTGTTTATTTCTTGTTTTGATCTTATATTTCCCTATAATATGTGAAAATTTTTGTATAAAATAAAAATAAGTATAACTCAAAACCTTTACGTAATAGAAAATTTTTGATGTTGAAGTCGCGTTCAGGATGCTTAACCCTTTCATGTATAGCCATTATAATATTGGTCGCATTTTTTTTCTTATTTGTTGGCTAGTGAAATCATTTCGAAGCAGATGTCTGTCATTAGTCGTCAACAGTCATCTAGAAATTTCACACAGACAAGAAAGATTCATTTAACTGAAGAACGCAAACATTCAATTAATTTCATCAATTCAATAAACAGGTGACCTTCTTTCATTTGCTACCCATCTTTAAAACAATTCAGTCGCAAAATAAGAAGAATTTCAAACCGTTGTTATTGCTAAAACATGAGAGATTTTGTGAACTCCGCACGAAACGGTTGAACTCGAAAGAGAAAACAGAAACATTCTATATACAAGTGTAAACGATCAAGCTGAGGATTATTTCAAGCAATTTATTTTGCATAATAGAGACGTTCATGGTTATTATAGCAGATATTGAGGTAATCTTTATATTCGAAAACAAATTTCAGAAATACCATGAAACCAGTATTATACATGAAGTGGTTACACGAGTAGCCACAGTAAAATCACTATTCTCAGATAGTGCATTATACAGGGTGTTTCCTAACTACGGTACGAAACTTCAGAGGGTGATTCATTAGAACGTTTTAAAAAAAAAAGTTAACATGAACTTGTCCCGAGTCGCTTCGTTTGTGATATACAGAGCGTTGAAGAAAAAAAACGGTATTTATAAAATATCATACACCGATTTGATTGAAATTTGGTACCATTATTTGAATCAATAAAGCGCTTATTTGTACCTAACTAGATTGAAATTATTGCGTCCAGTGGAGTCTCAGTCGGCATCACAGCCAATAATATTGGGGAAAAATACACCAATACTTACTGCTGTGTTTTTTAGAATAATCAACTAAAAATACAACTTTTTCGTCGCTTGTGTTTCGAGAAAAAAATTTAACCCGCTTTACTTATCATGAACACCTGCTATGAAAACCAACTGACGGAGATAGTGTAGTCATATCAGTAAAAGTCAGATTTGTCAATTAGCAGTGATTCCATCATGAATAATTTTAAAAACGCTGAAATGGCTAAAACAGTCAGAACGCTATATGTAAGATTACGTGAAACTGGGAGTTTTAATAAAAATGCAGGTGGTGGAAGACCAGAAACTGTAACAACGCCGGAACGAGAAGAAGCTGTATTTGATGTGATAGAAGAAGATTCTTCAAATAGTACCAGCTGGAAGTTAGCTCAAAAACCATATGGACAGTTCCAAAAAGAAACCTCCGATACCTATATCACATATAGCGGGTCCAAGCCCTATTATCTCGTGATTTTCACCCAAGATTAATGTTTTGCAGGTGGTTGATTCATAGAATGACACCTTATGATAATTTTTAGAGAAAGTCACTTTTAGCAACAATTTTTGCTGGACATTTGAGAATGGTTTGTGACTACCTACTTGGATCATTTTATCTACCAGCAAGATTAACAGGTGAATTCTACACGGACTTTTTGCGAGATCATTCACCAATTTTGTTAGAAGAAGTGCCGGTACATGTAAGAGGCAACATGTGGTTGATGCAAGAAGGAGCTCCACCTCATTTTAGTGTACGACAGCATCTCGAAATTGACCTACCCCGATTGGACGTGCAGGACTTCAAAATTGGCCAGCTCACAGTCTTGATATGAATCCTCTAATTTTCTATTCATGTGGTCATCTGAAGGCTCTTGTTTATAAAACTACTCCTGTACTAGATGTGAACGACTTGAGGAATCGAATAATTGACAATTGCAATGTCAAAAGGAACACTCCAGGTATTTTTGAACGTGTCAGACAATCAAGAACAAATCGATTGCGGTCATGTTTTTTATCAGAAGGTAGGCATTTTACTCATTTACTTTTGGTTTTTATTTCATGTTTTCGTCCATGGATAGTTTTGAAATTGATTGAAAATACAAGCGACGAAAACATTTAGTCGCTTAATCTAAAAAAGAAATGAGAAACTACAAAAAAGTGGCGCTCTATTTTTCTCAATACTGTTAACTGTGGTGCTCACTGAAACGCCACTGGACCTAATAATTTCAATCTAGTTGAAATTTCAACCAAATCGGTGTAAATATATTAATGCTATTTTATAAATACAGGTTTTTTTTAAATTGCATCTCAAAAAGCAACTCCCGATATATGAAAATATTCATTCTAGGTAAAGGTGTACTTAGAAGCATTTGCAGCGTTTTTGCAAGCTCTAGCCAGAATATCTATTGGGTATATCTCTGAAAATACATTACATTAATTTGAAAATATCGACCTTCGATGATAAATGGTAACTAATAATTAATTTCAGGTGATTCTCCCAAACCTCCAACTATCATTTAACATTAATTCTGGTATACCTTCGAAGATGTTTCTTTTCTTGATTCGGGAGCGTCCGAGTCCCATTCAGAACTCAAATCGTCACTGGATGGATCCCCATAATCGATGCAAATGGGAACCTCTAACAAACTCCTTTGATACTGCTCATAACCACTGGCCGAACCTCTTCTAGATCCGAGAACAGGACTCGATGGGCTCGTACTCCTTCTGAAATTGCTGCCTCGCCTTCCCAATCTAGGCGAAGTATCGGATGATGGGGATGGCGATCTTGAAGGTGACCGATTAGGGTACAGGGTATTTTCTGAAATATTTTGAAACTACTGAAGTCGTTACGGTGATGTTTTCGTGGGATTTTTGATGCTCAAAGGAAACAGAATGGTTATCTCTTCCCCTCAGATTGAAATAATGCTTCACTTCTTCCGCTGAAGGACATAATTTAATTCATGAAATGAATTTCGAAGAGCAATTCAGTGATACTTTTTCAAGGAGATGTAGGACCTCAGTACAAAGGGTGTCAAAACTTCAAGGCATAGAATTGAATTCATGAAAAGTGGGTTCCTGAGAATGAAGAGACATGAAAAAATTAATATAATTTGGCTTGAAAAATTGTTAGCAGCAACATGATTGTACTCGTATTGAGAGTGCTGACAAAAAGCTACTGTTAAAATTATCAAATAAATAAACGTGAAAAAAAATGCAATCTCAAAGCCAAAATGCAAGTTTTCAAAACTCTCTATGCGACATTGAATATTTACCATAATTTTTGTGCCACTGTCGCGAACCCCCAATTAATATGTCACCTCCTTTCCAACTAGATTTTAAACATTCTCGTACGTGGAGATAATCTATAAGAGGCATACAAAATTCATCAAAAATGAAATATTTCACAAAAAACGAATCATTAGTGTCATTTAAAACTTTGTGAATGCTTGCAGACGAAAGAAGAACCAACACACAAATTGGACTTGAATGGGTAGGGTGAAAGTAATAATTCACAATTTACACAACACAACACTTGTTTCAACAAATTGTGTTATGTTCTGAGCGAGTTAGTTAGTGTTGTGTAAATTCTGAAGTATTATTTTCATCCTTCCCGTTCAATAAAATGAATTTACACATATTAGAAGCTGAAACTATGAAACACACAAATTGGAATTTTTTATCAGATATGATATAATTGAGGTCGGTTTTTTATCGACCTTTTTATCGATCTTTGTTGAGAAAGATATGGATAGTGGCGAAATTGCAACATTGACATATTTCACTTTCACATGTTTGTCCTTTAAAGATCTGTATAAAGTACTGCATTACAAATTTTGATTTTTTCAGAATGTTGGAGGTGAAAATACCCAGAAAAATCTTTAAAAATATCAAAATTATATTCATTCATTGAATGTTGTAGATTAAACATTGGACCAATGTAATCAATATTGAAATTCAAAATCAATATTGAAATTCAAGTGTCGATTAAAATTCTCAACATTGGAAATTGTGGAACATCGATCTGTAAAAATAAAGAAACAGCGTGTTGAAAGACAATAACAATTAGATTACATATTTTTTCTTCAAATATGTTATGTTCAAAAAATAAGACTAGTTTTCATTTTCCTCAAAAAACACTTATTCATTAATCAATTTCTACTTTGTCTCCTTCAAAGTAGCCCCCTCAGAAAAAATTTAATTTTAACTGAACACGAGAAAAATACAAACGGAAAATAGTGCATAATAAAATGATTACCAGAATCTGAAATGTATAAGAAAAAAACCATTTTAGAGTGAAATCAAAAATGCATTAATATTCACTGCGTCCTCCTCTATTTCACAGTAAGGTGTTAACACGCCAGTGCATGGAAACAATAAGGGCGTTAATAGTATCCATTGGGATGTTGTTCCATTCTTCTTGGGCCGCGAGTGTGAGTTGTGGGAGGGTGCTAGGAGGATTAATTCTGTTTGAGATTGCTCGTTCAACGAAATCCCACATGTGTTCAATGGGATTCATGTCTGGTGAATTAGTTGGCCACGGTAATCTTTGAATATTCTCAATCTCTAGTGCACTTTGTACTCTTCTCGTGCGATGGGGCCTAACATTGTCATTCATGAAAATGAAATTGGTTTCAATTTCATTTCTAAAACGATAATTAATAGGTTCAATAATGTTTCGAACATATCTATCCCCTGTCATAGTATCTGGAATGGGAATAAGCTGCATACGACAACCATGCATTACGCCTCCTCAAAACTTTACTGATCCTCGTTGGTATGGAACGACTTCTCTAGCAAAAGACAGTCTTTCTTGTCGCCCTGGCCCTCTCCAAACTCTGTGTCGCCGACTAAACCAAATCCGGTTTCCTGGTTTCGCCACTGAGATGAAAACCAGTCCGTATTTTCCTGTGCCCACTGTAGACGAGCGGTTATGTGTGTGGGAAGGAGCCTGGGTACCCGAGGACGCCCAGTTTCACGTCTACAGTCAACTTTGTGAGTTTCCTGGTTGTACCAGTGCATCTTTCTGATAACTGACGAGCGGGAAATCCTTAGTCTATTTGCGATTTGATGACTCGGCAGGTCCTAGACATGCAAAGCCACTATTCTTGCTCTACGCAACACTGAAATTCTATTGCCAGGCATAATTGCGAAGAAGAACTCAACAATGACTTAACCATGCTAAACCGATATGAACCACTTTTCAAACATTGGTATCTAAAATTAAAGGAAATTGTTTTGCAAACATTTTTGCATGCCCAGCTTAGGTGAAAGAAATAAAGATAAAATGAACAAAAAACCAGCCATGATAACTATTTTGTTATACAATTTACGAGGGGGGTCCAAGAGTTTTTGCAATGTGTGTATAAGTGAGAACGAAAAGGAATATCTTTCCGAAATGCAAACTAAATTGAGAAAAAAGGTATATTGAGTTGATTTTTTCCATTAATAATTCAACTTGTGGGTACAATTTATGAATACAATCAAACTACTGACTAACTGGACTCCTCGGTGGTTTATGCTAACCCTATATCACACTTCAGCAGACTCTCCATTGATTTAGCTTTGCTTACTTTCCAGTGTGTTGGAGCTTGAAACTCCAGAAACGTAACGAGTAACCCTATGAAACTCAATAAAATAATTTATGAAAAAACAGCTCATTCTAGTCTATAAAATATTTGATAATTATGAATTCGTTTACCTCCACATCTATTCACATTATCTCCATCCCAGTCGAATACACACGGTGACGGTGAACATCGAATTTCCGGAGAATTCAGATGGCAATTCTGGTTTTTTGGCATTGTCAGGGAATCTACGGCGTTCTTCTCAACATCTTCATAGGAATTCACTCTCGTATCGTTCACGTCCTTGAGTATAGTAGTCGAGTTGTGTACGGTGACACTTTTGTTCGACATTCTCTAAAGTAATTTATTTTTTACATCTATTCATATTTGTGGTGAAATTTTGACATACAGTTCCTCTTCTGCATAGATCCTTGAATAATTTCTGACCACGAGTCTTTTTGTGAGCAAAGGCCACTAAATAATTTTGGCTGGAGAGCATGCGCTGAACTGATTTAAAAAAACTGTTTTGGTTGTCTTCAAAACTTGATCACATCCGCTTCATAAGTAATATTCAATATCGAGTGTAATATCAATTTATTTTGACCAAATATCCTTATTCTTTTTAAACAAAACGCTAATTTAAATCTGCTGACAGTCTACTGTGAGAGTAAAAAAATGTACATACTAATATTATAATTGATAACTAATTTTTATTTTGACTCTCTAGAGTTGTGTCGATATCATTATCCATTATTAAATTTCAGTTTTATGTCATTCAACATCTTTCCCATCCTGAGATGTGGTCAGTTTTCGTCTAATTTCGACTTTAATGAATATATTGAACAAAGAAGGAGGACAAGTGTCTGGACAAATGAAGAATTGACATTTCACGTTTGCGAATAAGGAAAATGAGATGAAATATTTTAAGCAAGACGCTTTCGGGGAAATCAGCAGAGAACTTAGATCACGAATACTGGCGATAAACTAACGCCTCAAAGGCGGTCCATTACAAAGCAGAGCTTCGTCATTGACCACCGAATGAGAGTGCCACCAAGATTTAGCCAAAGCCTTGGTAGATAATAACATTATCCTGAGGTGGGTTGAAGGGTACGACAGGAGTGAAGGTAATCGCATTGCCAAGTCTTTAGCCAAGGAGGCGGCTGGGCTAAGAATTTCAGGACCCAGTGCCACCTACGGCCTGATGACTTCGACAATTGCGGAACTAGCTAAATGTTACACCCATGCTAAATTCCTAAAGACATGGAACGGAATCAAAGGATGCAGTATTGCGAGGATCACCCTGGGGAGCTGGCGAAGAAGAAATATCTAGCGATGACCAGGAAAAATCTACGCTTAACAGTAGGATTTCTGGCTACTGTCAACTATGGAAACACCTTCTTAATATGGCGCTAGTGGACACACCTCTATGCAGGATGTATAAACAGGAAGGTGAGACTATCATACATGTCACATGCGAGTGTCCGGAGTTATCGTCAATGAGAGAGTGTGTGTTCGGCGAGTCTTGGCCTACACCAGCCGATATAAAGGAGATGTCTCCCAGTGACCTGTACTCCTTCCTGGAAAGTACAGGATGACCTAGGAGGACAACCCCTCGGGAGGATATGTACAATGGGTCACATGTGTTGGTGCTGTGGGCTCACACCCACCTTCCCTACTCTATAGATACAGGTCACCGAATGAGATTCGGCTCCTTCTTTCTCTGCACCTTTCTCTCCAAACTGAGCCAAAAGCTCCAGTATCATCTCCAGATCTCATCATTACCAATGATGAGAACTACATCAGATGGAAAAACATTGTCTGGTATAGCAGTATGCAACACTTTTGGACTCAGGTATCATCGAGTTTGCGGATGGTACACCTATTAGAAACCTACAGAGAGAAATATTAGTTAATATGAATATCGATCAGTTCACGAACTGAAGTAAACTTGATCACTAAAATATTTCATGATCATCAAAATTTTCAATGGAAAAAACAGTAATTGAGATAAAGGTTTCCTTTGATTAACACCTAGTGGATGCGGAATTTGGGGAGACGATTTTGAGAGACATTCATTATGGGATTCAGTAAGTAAATTTAACCAGATATTCCCTTTTCAAATGCCACTTTTCTCTGAAATGAAATAATCAAGGAACTTGATCAAGATATTTGAACATATGCAATAGTCAGACATAAGAAATTTTCAATATATTTAACATTTTCATTGACATCCGAGGATATCGGTCGATTTCTTGAATGGCTTCATGATATGGGAGTTGCCATCACCATAGTTGCTATCACCTTACCTGATATTAGCCCTATTGCAGACCTATCTTCTAGAATAAAGTTTTCAGAAATCATAAGGATCCAGACCTAATTTGAGAAACACAAGGTATATCTAAAACCCACATGGTGTGGAAGAAAAGTTCAAAGTTTGGAAAGTAGTAAGGCAGGTGGAAAACTATTCACAAACGGATAACAAGGATTCTAGTGAAGTGGAAATACTCTCGATAAAAAAATTGATTGTGCTGGTACAGACAACTGGAATGACTTAAACTCCAAGCCCCAGGTTGTTGTACAGATTAGACAGTCAGAAAACGTTTACCCAATTTATTACACTTTCTGTAAAAGACTGCAATTACCATCTTCGTTGACTGCTGATAGTAGGTTCGGAAACAAGTAAACTTTACATTATATGTGACGGAAGTTTTATAACCCTATTTCGCAGGCGTTATTTTGAAGAAATAGAAGAAATAAAAGCATCAAAACTGAGACGTCTATTTTTGATTAGACTTTCATTTTTCTTATTCGTAGGAATATAGTCAATGAATAAAACGTTCAATTAAAATTCAGCCAGTTGAAATTATATCAGTAGATGGTCCTCTACTCTGAAGCATCTAACAGTCTAGATTAGAATATAAAAACATATCACGAAGTGTCATATAATTATCAAGGATCTTGCTTGTAGGAACGTAGCCTCAAATGTTAGAACTTATTGGTTCATCGTTCCATCTTGGTTATTTCGTATGCTGCTGATATATCGATAAGTAGGTGGTAATTAGATACATTTCCAATTAAACGTTGAACGAATATACATCACACAAGAATTTGTTTGTTGGTCAGATTTAATTTTTTCGCTCAACGATATCAAAAATTTAACGGAGAAGTGTAATGTTGTGAAAATAAATAAGCCAATGGAAAGTAAAGAAATATATTCTCAACCCACATACTCCATTAGTGAAATTTCCGAACCCGACAGATAGATAATCGATTAGCCAGTTGAAGCAACTTTCGGAATATTTGTTTTATAAATATGTTCGAC
Source organism: Leptinotarsa texana (assembly GCA_015342105.1). Lineage (NCBI taxonomy): Eukaryota > Metazoa > Arthropoda > Insecta > Coleoptera > Chrysomelidae > Leptinotarsa > Leptinotarsa texana. The sequence continues at coordinate 4,572 of WOGN01000142.1, read as the reverse complement.
TAATCAGTTTCAAACTTGAATGAAACCAGCACAGGAAACAGAACAACTGTAATCTACTAACCATTAAAACACTATAAAGAAAAGGCAAAGCAGTTGATATTATAAATTAGTATGAATATGAAGAACAATTCCACGATTAATAACCGGATACATGATAATTTGATATTTATGGGGTCATTCCATTACTACTAATCTTAAAATACACCTGAAATCACTTGCTTGAAACTATACGAAAAAATTGAACTTTTTTTTTATTTTCAAATTCACATCGTCTCGGACGTTAGTTATATTAATGGTGGAAACTGATTCACTTTTTCAAACTTCATCAAAAACTGTCTAAACCTACTGCGACAGATGTATTTTATGACCATGTAGTTAGTCTCACACTTATAGAGAGAACTCGATACGAATAAATAAGTCCCTAAGCAGAAAGATCATAAACCAATTGGAGCTTTGGCCAGAAGAAACCGAAACAGTATGATTGAAAATCTTGCGACTCTAAAACAACACAGAATATTTGGTTAACGTTGTTGTTGAATTGGGTGAAGGTAAATCGTGATATTCAGGAGTAATGGTATTTCGGATTTAAAGAGTTCTCTACTTTTGAAAACAAGGCTTACTAACGTCTCCTAATATTTGCTAGAGTCACAACTTAATAAGTCACACTTAATAAATCACTTAATAAGTCACTCATAATCGACGGTGTTCTTCAAAGAATTCAAGTCTTTTCCACGCCACAACAACTTGGTGTCCTCTACAAATATTATATTTCCTTCATCAATATTGATATTTCAAGGATAATTCACATGTATGAGAAAAAGGGTAAGATCCAGCATAGAACATCATATTTTGGAGAGGCTGTTTCCTTTGCCACTTTGACATTTTGAATTCTGTCAAAGAGATAAGAGCTGAAGTGGGAGCTGAAGATATCGAGAATGGACCCTCTCATAGCATAAATAAATAATTTATTCGAGAATATTCTAAGATTCACGTAGTGGAAAGCCTTGAGAACTGTTGCAGTTGCCTAGTTCTGATTGATAGTCCAGCAAGTCGAAGATGGTATCGCTTGTACTCTTAGATATTTGAAAGCCGAGTTGGCAATTACTCAATCTATTATGTTTTATGAAAAATGTAATTCCCTTTATAATGAGTGACTCTATAAGTTTCTATCGAAGCTTATAGAGGCACTATTATAAAGGGTAGAAGATTATACAGCTGATAACAGAATGACGTGTGTCTAGGAAAACAGGGCTACAAGAAGTATTGGGTGAATTGAGACATGAAATGTTGAGGTTTACACGAGGGTTTACCTAATAATTCAAATGCATAATACCATATTTTGAGTTGTTTCTGAGTAGTAGAGCAGGAAAGCGGATTGATATTTTTTGCAGGTTGGGGATTTTACGCCTGTATATCACATAGAAGGCATAAACAATGATGTTTATCTGATAACGGAAAGGAATTTTTTACGAGCTTTTCAATTAGCCCATAAACGACAATGGTTTGCATTTGGAAAAAAAAAGGTGGGGAGTGTTGCAGCTAAAGAGTTGAAAAAAAAAATTCATTTTATTGTCAAAAAATGCGTACAACGTGAAATCAAATGACGTGTTCCAGCGTTTTTCCGCTAAAATACTGGTTAAAAAGATATTAATTTAATTCCTGACTTTTTCACAACTTTTGAAAAAAAAATTGTTGCGTTTTCAACGCGTGGAAATAATGGTGCGAACACGAATTTGACGTTAAAGGCAGTTACTGCCAAAAATTTTACCTTTCTGTAACTTACCGGCGTATTGTAATACATGACATTTCGAAACAGATTTTTTAAACGCGATTGAATATTTCGTTTAATTATTAATTCAAGCGTGAAATTAGGTTATCTACCTCTGCCAAATAGCGACTGTCAGAGGCATAAAAATCATTAGAATTGGGTGTTGAATCAAAGTGAAATTCGACAACGTTTTTAGGTCATCGCAACAAACATCTTCAGGTGCGTACCAAGGCCAACCAAGATGAAAAGATACCAGTATCAACGCAGCATTTACCAAAGTTAAAAATCAATTTCTGAATGAGCACTTCAACCCACTTTCACCAACAATCCATAAATATCCTTATTCGACGCACTCAGTCACATCACGTATGAATCAATAATCGATATTTCGGACCATACAATTCTATCCACTGACCATTGACTATCCACTATCGAAATTGCATAATTTGTCGATCAACAAGAAGTTTCGTCGGGGCCTCGGTCTTAATGTACATAACACTATTATTGCTTGCTCGTCTTTGAGTTACACACCGCACAACTACAGATTTCACTCACTTGACTAGAAGACGGTGACGTTCTGCTTATTCATAACATAACCTGCTCGGTTCGCGTTTTCATATCTCTAGCGAACCACTTTCTTCCGGCCGAACATCATTTTGTTTGGAAATGTGCTACACACACTATCACATTTACATGAGTATGCATATAAACAACTTTTGAATTCGTTACGTCGATATCTGAGGATCTTACGCATGCGTATGATATATGGAAAAGCTGAGTAGAGTTTACTCAAAGTCGCCTCTGGAGAAACGACATGTGTTCGTGTGTTATAACAATTAATCGTGGGCGGAGATAATCTATTTCGATAATTGAAAGGTTTGCTACACTACCGAAAGCTTTATTAGAGTCTTTAATCGGTGTTGTAAAGATTTGTATCATTAGGCCTGTTTTATGCACGCGATTTTTGTCGTTGGTCGCAACGCGACCAACGACAAACTCAGTCACAGCGTGACTGAGTTTGCTAGGAAGGGTTGCATACTCAATTATTTAGAATCCTTGGAAATTCACAAGCATGTACATTGCGGGTGCAATCTGTTAAATGATCAAATCAATTTAGTTTATTCGCCGGTTTTTAAATTGGCACATCCGCATTGTAAATGCGGATGTTTGAAAATGCCCGTATAGGACGAAACATCAGTAACGTTAGTTACAAATAAATAGGTGGAAAAAAAAAATAGTTCAATTTGTCTTTTCTTCGATTATGATTTCCTACCACGTAGTAACGGCTACATCTATCAATTTAGGGAATATAAAAGTTACGGAAAAAACGACAAAATATCCAGATAATGATGTTATGAGAAATCGCTAGAGCATATAGAACGAAGTTGACGAAGATTATACAGCTGATAACAGAATGACGTGTGTCTAGGAAAACAGGGCTATAAAAAGTATTGGGTGAACAAAGACATGAAATGTTGAGGTTTACACGAGGGTTTATAATATGATTAAAATGCATAATATCATATTTTGAATTGTTTCTGAATAGTAGAGCTACTCTACACTCGCGTGTACATCACTAGAAGGCATAAAGATACAATGATGTCTATTTTATAACGGAAAGGAATTGAACGCTAATCACATGGTACAGGTGTATTCAGTTCAGATAAAATTGCCTCAAGAGTAGATAACAAAATAGAATTAAGAACAAAACGACCTGAAAAACGACTAACTACTAATTGAAATACTAAATTCTGCTTCAGGGTTCTGAAATTGATCAACTATGAAATCCGCGTATAAAAAAGAGGGGTATTAGTGGATGGATGCCCGTCTTCAAAAGATTTTCCCTTCTGGTCCAGTTGTCTTAGTCAAAATAATGTGCGTATCTCGGAATTCGAGGTACCCAGCTATGAACTCCTATAAACTTGTATTTTGACATTCTATAAGTTGTCTCGACACCTACATATAGTTGGGTGTATGTGAAGAGAAAGTCACAAAAATCGATTTTTTGTATATTTATTTCAATAATTGTAAGGTTTGCTACACTACCGAAATCATCATTATAGTCTTTAATCGGTGTTGTGAAGATTTGTATCATTAAGCCTTTTTTATGCACGCGATTTTTGTCGTCGATCGCGTTGCGACAAAAATCACAGCGTTTGTGAATGAAATGAAAACGGAATTTTTCAAATTGAACCTGATCGATCGGTGAACGGCCACAACATAAAAAATGTATTCATGTATTAACAAACACATAAATCAAAAAGTGTACAAAGACCTCTTACTAATGAGGAGCCACGTGTATTGTTCCATCGAGTCAATTGTAATATATGTTTATCCTCATATGTCTCCGAAGCTATCAGTCGGATTGGTACCATTTTCCTTTTTTATGACTCATATTTACTTCGCTTTTGAAAACTGTGCAAGTATCATGGAAACTGGTTCAACAGTTTTCAAAACATGGCCTAACATGTCTAGGTGAAATTCTAGAGCATATAAGAAAAAAAAAACCGGAACCAAACAGGTACAAATCCGCTGCGAGAACTGAAATATAATAAGATGGCCATTCGATAAGAGCTAACTAAAATCATTTCTGAGAAAACTCAAAATTTTGAAACAATCTATCAAATATACAATTATGGCTCCTTGTTTCTCATGTCCCCATCCTCTGATTTTTGATATCGTTTATTTCTGACCGGGATATTATAACCTTATATCGTCATAGTTACGCTATCAATAAAGAGGGTCATAACTCCCTTGGGACATTATAGATTTTATAATTCCCTCTACCTTTCACAAGTAAAAAT